>PVKU01003984.1:0-160703 GCA_004027475.1 Anoura caudifer
TCCTCAATTTGGCAGCCTCCCTGTGTTTGTTTCCATGTATCAGGTAGAGCTGCTTTGACTCCCTGTCTTAGTAGTGTGGCCTATTGTGGGGAAGAGCCTTAGGCAATCACCAGGGCAAGATAACCCATTTACCACTTTGTGGCTCTGTGTGGGGGAGGGCTTGGAGAGAGGACAATGCCACTGCCTGGCCTCTGGAGATTTGCCCAGGACAAAGCTGTCTCTCAGCACTTGCCCTGTTGCCAGTCACTTCGCTGTCCCCCTGTATGCCACTTGTGCCCTTCCAGCTGTTGTCCTGGTGCTGAATCCCGAGGGGGTGGGTCTGCATCAGTCCTGCAACGTTTGTGGGCCCTTTTAGAGGCGTCTCCTGAGAATCCTACAGTTTCTTCTGCCACCTCCACTCCTACTGTTTTTTTTACAGCCAGAAGTTATAGGGACTTATCTTCCTGGTGTTGGAAGTGTGGTCTGGGTGGTCTGGGATCACTCGCTCCCCAGGTATCCCTCCTGATTTTTATCCACCACACATGAATGTGGGACCACCCATTCCACTGCCTCTCTGCGCCACTGTGTCTCTGTGCCTCTGACTCGTCTGGATGAACGTGGCTTCTTTAAATTCTTGGTTGTTGGCCTTCCAAACAGGTTGATTTTCTGACAAACCTGGTGATATTTGTTTGGTAGTCTAGTTATAATTTTTTCGGTAGTTATGCAAGGAGGCGAAGCGTATTTACCTCTGTGTCCATTTTGACTGGAAGTCCATTTAACTTTATTTAAAAAAAAAAAAGCTGCATTAGATCATTTGATAAACAGGAGATTAAGATTTTTTTCTAACCTTTGAAGAGGTCTTCTAGATATTAGGGACATTATTATTTCCTGGGGGGTCCTTTTCATCACATTAATGAGAGTAAGCTTGGTTTTTTAATTATGTGCTGGCCATGAGGCCGTTCTGCGCCCACTTGCTGCAGCCTACGTGTGGTGGTGGTCAGGATGCAGGGTTATGTGCTATCAGGAAGGCTTTAGAGATAATAAAGTCTTCTAATAAAGAAATGGGACCAGCAGGGACTTGCAGGGTGACTTTCACGTTCCATTAAAGTTTTTGTCATTTCAAAATGTTCTTGAATGGTTTCAAAACAAATCAGGATTGATTCTTAGAAGACACTAGGATTGTGCTCATAATAAACCTAGATGTTTCAAAAAGTGTTTATACATTGTATATTTAATTTTCTTTAAAGATTTTATTTATTTATTTATTTATTTATTTATTTATTTATTTATTTATTTATTAGAGAAAGGGAGGGAGAAAGAGAGGGAGAGAAACATTGATGTGTGGTTGCTTCTTACACATCCCCAAATGGGGACCTGGCCTGCAGCCAAGGCATGTGCCCTGACTGGGAATCAAATCAGTGACCTTTTGGTCTGCAGGCTGGTGCTCAGTCCACTGAGCCACACCAGCCAGGCCTAATTTTTAAAATAAAAATACATTATTTATTGTAGAAATTTTGAAAAATAAAAGAAGCCTGTATTTTAAAAAATGTGTATTTACAGTCCTAACCACATAGATGGATTCTTGAAATTCAAAGTATTTTCTTGATATTGGTTTAAAAGAGTTTAGGTAGCCCTGACTGGTGTGGCTGAGTTGGTTGGGCATTGTCTCACAAAGTGAAAGGTTTCTAGTTTGATTCCTGGTCAGGGCACATGCTCAGGTTGTGGGTTCAGTCCGCGGTCAGGATGTGTATGAGAGGCAACTGATGGATGCTTCTCTCTCACATCGATGTTTCTCTCCCTCTCTTCCTCCCTCCCATCACCCCCCCCTTAAAAATAAATAAATAATAAGTTAATTAATTAAAAAAATAAAAGCTTAAGTAACATAGTCAGTATCTTTACCCTTGACAATCTGGTTAGAATTTGTCTATAAAACCATTGCATCTGGTATCTTTAAGAGCGAGTGGGGTGGTAACAGATTCATCTTGTAAATTTGCAGTTTTGTATTAGATAACCAGTACATGTGCAAATTTGACATTGTGCCAAAGTGCCCTTTCTAGTCATCATGAGCTGGATTATGCTGTAGTAGCAAACCTAAAATCTCAAGGTTTAGCACAAGGGACGTTTCCTTCTCACCCATGCTACACACTCATGTCAGGTCAGTGGTAAGCTGGCTGCCCCTCAGCCTCACACAGAGGCCACCTTGACCCGGAACATTGCTGGCTGCTGCGGTGGGGGCAGGCAGCGTGGTGAAATTATTCATGGGTCTTAAAGGCTGCCGCCAGAAGGAACAGGTGTCTCATCCACTCACCTTTCGTTGCCTAAACTCAGATCAGGTTTTGAGGTGTTTGAGACTACTATGATTTTGGAGGCCCATAGTAAGGAAGAAGATATGAAGTTAAAAATATAAAACTAAGTACAATAGTGACTATTTAGAATGAGAAATGTGTTAAATCACAAATTTAGAAAGTGTCCCTTTGTATTTTTGGCCTCCACTAAGATCACATTTGAATTTTAGTATGGTCAGTTAATTCTGAAAAAGTGTACACAGTCAATCTGAAATGTAGGTGTACACCTGAAAAATGCATATTTCAGATTGCCACTACATTATGTCATGTGTCATCATTATACAACGAACATGCTCTTAGACTACGTACATCGGCTTTCCGATTAATGTATGTAGGAATTTGTTGCTGGAACGTTTGTTTCCAGGACGTTTCAGTGTGTTGGAGGCAGTTTCGTGTGCCGTTTTACTTGGGGTTGTTGGACTCCGTCAGTTCAGGATTTGTAAGCCGTGCAGCGATGCGATCCAGTGCGTGGGGATGCGTGCACGGCCCTTTCCTGCACATGCGCACTTGCTCTTTGTAGTATGGCTGCAGGTGTCTGCCCTACAAACCCTGGAATTCTAATAAATTCTATTTTATGTGATTCCCACCACAAAGGGAGAAAATGCGAGTGCGTTAATAATTGCATACTCTGCAGTTTTTAACACATTCCTGATGGGGCACAACTTCCATTTAGGTACCAATGAAAGCAAAATTGTCCAGTTACAGTATCATGCATTTGATAATCCAAAGAATTCTCCACAGATTAGCTTCTGGCTCCGTATGTTTCAAACCCTATTTCTCTTTCACTGCCCACATGCTTCTGTGGCATTGGAGGACCCATTTATCTTGTGAAGTTTAGGGCCTGTTTCTTCATCAAAATGTCAGATCAAAGCGTATCTGGAAGCGATTCCTACAATGGGAAAGCTGCAGTAACTGTATGTTGAAGTGAAAGTTAAACCCCAATTTAACATATTTCTCACTCAACCTTTAATTTGCCGAATCCCCAAAATGCCCGTTGCTATTCCGCCACCTGTTGGCACAGGAGTTGTGAGAGTCTGGAAGGTGGAGTGGTGAGTGCTGAGTTCAGAACTTCTGAAGCTTCATTCATCATCTGGAGGAGAAGTCGACCTCGGCCAGATCTCATAGCACAAATCTCCGACCCCTCTGTGTGCCTGCCAGGCACGTGTGTTAGTGAGTGAGTGGTACTGTTAATCACCACCGCCCTCCACAGAGGCCCCGACAGTTGATACTCCCAACAATAGTAACATGGACTAGGACATTTGAAAAAGTTTTATAGTAACTGAATCAGCCCATCCCTTCTCCCTTCCTGCTGTTTTTCTGTTTGTTTTTTTTTTTGTTTGCTTTAAGATTTTATTTATTTACTTTTAGAGAGGGGAAGGGAGGGAGAAAGACAGGGAGAGAAACATCAATGTACAGTTGCTGCTCCTACACAGGTATGCGCCCTGACTGGGAATCGAACCAGCAACCCTTTGTGAATTCGCAGGCTAGTGCTCAATCCACTAAGCCACACCAACCAGGGCTCTCTTCCTGCTTTTTGATGCTGCCAATCATAATTTGCTACAGTTGTGGAAATCGGACAGCCTTTTAATGTCAGTTGACTTGCCAACTACGAAAATATTTACTCCTGGTTGATGAGTAGGTGGTATATGAAAGGGGGTCTGTCCACGGGTGCCCGTGACCTTATTTACATCTTCTTGAATGTCTCTGTACAATTTTTCATGTGACATTTGTCTACTTAAAAGTTGTTACAAGTTGATTGACTTTGGACTCTTGGTTGCCTTGAAGTTGCCAACTCCCAGGATAACTTTGTGTCCTGATTTTCTCTTGTTGGTCAGTGGGTGGATTGACTTCAGCAACAATTGTTAGAATTCACTGTGCTGGAGGAGATTCATTCGCTGCGCAAAAAGGTGGGCAAGAAAGGTGTACTGTTTACTAGAAATGCAGTATTAGAAACCACCAAAATACCTTTCAGTAGGAGGATTGATTTAATTATTGTATGCATGTATTTATGTATCTGTATTTCTCCCTACATACGGATTATTGTGATTTATAATGAATTACTGTGATTTATAATATTAAATATATTGTTTTTTTCCTTCATTCCATTTCTGGCACAGATCTCAAAAAATCTTTAGAATTTCCTAAGTGATAAGATGTGTCTTTTTAAAAAAATTTTGTTTATTTTTTAGAGGTAGGGTAAGGGAGGGGAAAAGAGAGGAGGAGAAACATCAGTCAGTCGCATGCACCCTAACTGGGGCCTGCAGCCGAGGCATGTACCCAGACCGGAATTGAGCCGGTGACCTTTCCACTTTGTGGGACAATGCCCAGCCAACTGAGCCACGGAAGTGAGGGCAAAAGGTGTCCTTTGATATTCACGAGAAACCCCTTTCTGCCACACCTGAGTTTGTGTTAATGTGATGGCCTTGGGAAAGCACCTAAGGATGGGGCCTGGTTGCTAGTGGAACCACACACTGATTCGATTTTGGGAACTTTCAACCTCACTTACCACTGGGAAGGGGGAGGGGGTGGGACTACATATTAAGCTCTGTAAAAGCTCTTGAACTAGAGAGTTGATGAGCTTTCAGGTCGATGAGCCAAAGTGCATCCAGGCGACAGGAGGGTGGTGCACTTCACACTCCACAGGGAGAGAAGCCCCTGTGTTTGAGACCCTTCTGGACCTTGTCCTGCGTATCTCTTCATCTAGCTGTTCAGTTGTGTTCTTTAATATCCTTTGTGATAAACCACAGTAAACTTTTTAATAAATCCAGAACCTTCTCAGTGAGGCTTTCTGTGGTCACTCTGTCTACAGTGTCAACCATTTTTGCCCCAGGTACGCTTCATTCTCCTTCCTTGCTTTGATTTTTCCCCTTTGTGCTTATCACTGCCTAACACAGTATATTTTTTGTTTAATTTTTAAAAACTTCTTCATTAGAATATGAGCTAGGGCCCTGGCTGAGGAGCTTAGCTGGTTGGGGCATTGTCCCAATACACCAAGTTGTGGCTTTGAGTCCCAGTCAGGGCACACACAATAATCAGTGAATGAAAGGGTAAATAATTGGGACAACAAATCAATGTCTGTCTCTCTCTTTTCACCAAGATCAATTAAAAAAAAATAAAGTGTATGAGCTGGAGAGCAGGGAATTTTTGTCTGTTTTTTTTTTCCTGCTTCTATATTGAACTGCCTGTTAGATTTGCAAATTCCTGAAACCATCTTTATTTTAATATCGGGGAGTGTAGGTGTTGCCTTCCCACGCAGATGGGTTGAAGTCAGCGCACCAGAAACATTTGTAACTCATCAGTACGGTGTGTTATTTCTTGCCCACGATTGCTAGATCCAATTACAGGGGGTTAAAAAACTCATTTAGGAGTTTCCTTTATATGAACTATTTCTTTGTGAATTGCTTGCAAGTTAGGCATGTAATTCAGGTGCAGAATTAAAGTCTATGGTTCTGTAGAGAATTATAAGGAGAGCCAATAGGAGAAGCACAAAGTGTGTGCTTAAAAACCCATTATCTTTAATGTGTTGTTTCAAATGGGTTGTGGAAATACCACATGTTGTTAGAAAAGGCGTCTTTCTGCGTGGAGGTGTCAGCAGAGGGAAAAGCAGAGTCACCGGTTCTTTTCTTTTTCGTCGGATGCTAACAGGTCCATCAGGAATTGCTGGTATGGATTTTTAGTGGCTCTGGGAGCCCCATTTTCTGGTTGTGTGCAAGTTATTTTGCTTATTATCTTGGGAGTAGAGAGAGATGGACTGGCCGTACCCTTAAAAAGCTCAGGAGTCACAATGGTAAGTGTAAAAGGGGCAGAATGCAATCACAGACGAGCAAGCTTTCCTGTGAGGGTGGAATCAGATAATGTCTGGCAGGAGAGACAGAATCAGGGAAGGCTCGGGGAGGAGGGGCAGTGAGTAAGAGCATTGCGAGGCCAGAGTGGGGCTACAGAACAGCCTGTGCTTCCATGCTTCCCACGCTTTGATCATCGGAGGATCTTGTCAGAAAAGCAGATTCCGACTCTGCAATTCATTGATGGGAGGCGGAGATGCTGCATGTCTAACAAGCGTCCCTGGTGATGCTGATGTCCCCGGCTCTAAAGACAAATTGGGGCCACAGAGCTGCCTCTCTGTACTTCCTTGACCTTTGAGGTGGGGTGTGGCCTGGAAGCTCTGGTGTAGGCTTGGCAAAGGATAGGTTGTGAGGTGCTCGGTTGGAGAAGTGAAGTAGAGGCCAGGGGACCGAGACTGATCTGGTTCAGGTGTAAGACCACCACACCTCTCCTTGATCACAGGGCCATTAACTCAGCCTTTGGGCTCCTTTTCCTGAAATCTTCCTTTAAAAGTTCACCTGGTAATTTCCATTGATACCTGTTTAACCTTCTGATCTCCAGTCTCTTGGGACATATTGCTAAAATGTTACTTTGGTCCTTCAGAAAGAAATCGATTCTGTAGTTGGTAGATTTAGCCATGTTTTTTATCAACTGCCAGTCTGACCAAGTCCAATAATAAACTTTAAAAAAGCATAGCTCATGCCCTGGCTGGGTGGCTCAGTCAGTTGGAGTGTTGTCCCACACACCAAAAGGTTTGTGGTTTGATTCCTGGTCCAGGCATATACCTAGGTTGGGAGTTCATTCCCCAGGGTATGTATGGGAGACAACCAATGGATGTTCTCTCTCACGTCGAAGTTTCTCTCTCTCTCTCTCTCTCTCTCTCTCTCTCAAATCAATAAACATCCTCGGGTGAGCATTTAAATAGGAAAGCATAGCTCATGAATTAATTAAATGGGCCTCATTTTTTAGGGTAGAGACTATAAATTAGAAATGTGCATGCATAGGCAATGTCCACTTAACCTGCGGCAGAGACAGAACTAAAAACATCGCAGAGGTGTTCCTTCCTGCTTCCTCCTAGGGCCGCACCGCACCTGACTGGCTCCAGTGTGCTGTGGTGGGGGCTTGGCTGTCTGCATGAGGGAGGCGGTAAAAGCCCCATACCTTTACGCACTTATGTAAGGATTGAATTGGGCGGTACTCCTGACCGCAATAACTGCCAGCCCCAGAGGAAAACTCTGGGGCTGTGCATGGTGGTGGTGATGGTGAGTTTTATTTAAATGTGGCAGGCACATTTGTCCACTGATGTGTGCTAAATATACATATACATGTATGTTTCCAATTCTCTTCCTAGATTTTGGCTTTGATTGCGTTCATCTGCATAGAGACCATCATGGAATGCTCCCCGTGTGAAGGCCTCTACTTTTTTGAGTTTGTGAGCTGTAGTGCGTTCGTGGTGACTGGAGTCTTGCTGATTCTGTTCAGTCTCAACCTTCACATGAGGATCCCCCAGATCAACTGGAACCTGACAGTGAGTACCTTACCCTTGGCTGCAAGGGAAAGTCGGAATCTCTCCAGTGAATTGGGTCCAGTTCATGGTGATACTTAAATATTCCGTTGTAGTTTAGCTGCGAAATTTAAATCTCTTTGCTGGGTTGAATAAAACTGTAACACAAATGGAATCTTCAGTAATGGTAGGAATATCTTAACAATTATTTTGACCTCTTTAAAAATGTCATTTCAATTTCGTGATCCTCTGAGAAGATTGGTAATGTTGATATGTATGGAATATAGGAAAGAGAAAATGGAATTAATACATTTTTGCATATTTTTCACACTGGACCCAAAAGCCATTTACAAAAGTATTGATTTAGGAAGAATTAAAAATATGAATGAAAATGCCAATAACTTTCAGAGCCTAGGAATATTATTTAAATTCAAAGCAACTGCGAGGGCTGGAGGAAGGTTTAGTAGTTCGATCAGTCCTCCTCTTTCTCTCTGTGGTTCGGGTTCTAAACGCCGGCCGAGGCAGCCTTGCCCTCCAATCGGCATGGGGACCTCTGATCGGCCTGGGGACCTCCGGCCGGTCACTCCCAGGCCCTTTCTCGTGGACTTGTATCACTTATCCTTACTGCACTAAACGAGGTAGGAAACTTAACAGCATTTAGTTTTCTTGGTATTTCTTTGCACAAGAGCATGTGCAAGAGCTCAAAGGGAATCAGGGAAACACAGGAAAGCAGTCAACTGCCTCACCCTTCTGTGGCTGCGGGAGGAAAACCCTGCGGGCCCCACAGCTGCTACGAGAGCAGCGGAGGGGAGGAGGGCTCCTCTCTCTCTGACTGGTGCTGATGGGTGTAGCACCAAGGAAAGTGTTGCCTGGGGGGAGGGAGCTGGGGAGGAGGCGGGAACAGGTCCCCTTGCGTGGCAGGGCCACCCCCATGGTGATCAGGTGGGGTATCCAGAGCCGGGGGTCTTTCCGACAGAATGCTCTCTGTGTTGTTCAAACTCTTTTAGGAGGAAAAATAAGAGCAGAGCTGAACTAGAAAAGTTGATGTCAGTTGAAAACTCAGTTGGTTTTGTCTCAGCATTGAAAAACTGAGAAAAATGTGATTTAAACTGAAATTTAAATTCTAAACCTCAAGATACTGGAGGCATTTTTCTGAGTTTTTGTGGCAGGTTTTAATGTCTCAACTAGTTCTAAGGTAGAGTTTGCGTTATCCATAGGAAGATGCTTGTAGAGTCGTTATCTGAATCGATAGTGTAGTAGGCAGATCGAAAAGAGAACCTCATAAACCTCCGCCAAACAAAATGCAAGCTCCATGGGGTAAGGTCATTGTCCTTGTCTCCTGGGGGCAAGGTTCATTGGTATCCCAGATCCCTGCTTTTCGAAGGCCTTCTCAGTACATGTATGTTGAGGGAGGGGCCTGGGTGGACTTTGAATGAAATCTGCAGGAAAACTTTTTTGACAAAGAAGGAAAGATTATTAAGACCAGGGACTTTTGAGTTAGACAGACTTGTCTGGGTTCAAGTCCATGGTGGCTCGTCAAGGCTATGTAATGACCCTGGGGCAAGTCACTTAAAGTCCCTCGTAAGTTCCACCATTGTTAGAGATTTTATATATATATCTATATATCTGGCTGGTGTGGCTCAGTAGATTGAGTGCCAGTCTGAGAACAAAAGGGTCACTGGTTCGATTCCTAGTCAGGGCACATGCCTTGGTTGTGGGGGCCAGGTCCCCAGTGGGGGGCGCTCTAGAGCAACCACACATTGATGTTTCACTTCCTCCCTTCCTTCCCCCTCTCTAAAAAAATAATTAAATAAGTAAAATACACTAAAAAAAAAGAATGAAAGGAAACAATGTGTATAAAAGCTCCTCAAACCGATGGTTACTGCTACCAATCAGAAGTGTTCATCTTGGCACATGTCAGAGGCCTTGCTGCCGTCTGTCAGCCACCTCATCCTCCTGTGGACTTCTCTCTTCAGGGTCGGCTTGACCCCCTGAATTCTGTCTTACCTGCTTATTTGATAGAGATGAATCCGTGAAAAAACTTCATACTTCAGATTTCTTACTAATTTATTCTGGGTTTTATCCCCAGAAATACCTATTTAGTGAGCTTTCTGAAATATTAATTTTTCCATTTTAATCACAAAAGACTTCCTGCTTATTGACTACATCCTCTGGTCATATCAAAGTGCATCTTTTTCACTGGGAAGCTAAACATTAGTCCTTGTCTCCTGGCTGGTGTTGGCTGGGGCAAGTCCTGGGTGGTGATATGCCACTTGAGAACACCTTTCTGTCCTTTGGGATCCTTTCCAGAGCTTTCTTTTAGAGCAGAGGAAGATGTATGGGCATCCAGCAAAAGGGCATGTGAATCATAAGAACTCGAGGTGATGGCCTCGCTGAAGGGCACTCAGTGATTAGCTCTCTGGGAGGAGAGCAGAAGTGAGTTTTTCAGAGTTAATCACAGCTCATCAAGTCACTACGGAGGGTTGGCCTTGGTGTGTGCTTTCCTCACAAGGTGGTAGGGGTATTGTTGTCCCCACCAGAGCCAGCTGTGGAGTGAAATACGGTGTTGTGATTGGTACAGATTTAGAAAAATGGGTCATTTCAGGAGCCTATGTTGACACAGATATGCATGAAAATGGTAAATAAGGAGGATGATACAAAAAATATTTTATATAACATAATTTGATGCACTCAGATTGTATTAATGTTGGTTGTTTTTTTAAAGATTTTATTTATTTTATTTTTAGAGATAGGGGAAAGGATGGAGAAAGGGAGAGATACATCAGTCGGTAGCCCTTACCTGGGGACCTGGCCCACAACCCAGACATGTGCCCTGACTGGGAATTGAACACGCAGCCTTTTGGTCTGCAGGCTAGTGCTCAATTCACTGAGCTACACCAGGCTTTTTTTTTCTTTCTTTCTATGAATCTGCGGGGCAATTCTGCTCTATTTGTTTTTCTCTGGGTATTAGGAGCTCACACACTCATTGTTTCACCACGTTTACCTTGATTAATGCCGCCCCCACCCCCACCCCTCTCCCATTCCCTCTCCACCACCCAAAGCCTTGGCAGGGGCTCCCACCCTCCTGCTCATCCAAACCTCTGTAAAGAGGAGGAGGGAGGTCTGTACATGCCTTCTCTCTTTCCCTATCTTCTAATCTCTGTTTTCTCATCTTTTATTGTCAAATATAGCACATTCAGAAAAATTTGTGAAAGCAAACATACAATTTACTGAAGAATGATAAAGACTGTGTAGCCAGCACCTGGGTCGAGAGGTATGATACTGTCAACATCCCAAAAGCCTCATGTGTGCCCCCCAAACACAATTACAGCCCTCCCCGCCCCCAACCCAAGCCAATCTACTGTCCTTTCTGTCCTTGAAAGTCCTCTGTTTGGGAGCACTGGGGGCCTCTGTGCTCCGTTCTGGTCATTCTTCAGACTCTCCCCCTACCCCCAAACATTTCAGCCGTGTCTGCTGCGGACACTCAGTCCTTCCTGGTGTGCTGGGTACTCTTGCCTCCTGTGACGCCACACTGTCCTGGTTTCTGTTTTTCTCCTTGGTGTTCCTTTTCAGCGGCCTCGGCGGCCCCTCCTCCTCCCGCAGGCCTCTCCCTGTCTGAGACCCTGGGCCAGGGGCTGTGGTGAGTTGAGAACAGTCTGGAGTCACCCAGAGGGCTCACTTGCAGAGCCCTGAGGCCTTGGCCATGACTCATTGTATGGTGTTTTCCATACCACTTTTGAGCCAAATGTGTGGTTATTTTCTGACAAAAAAATCCACACAGTTTTTCTATACCACGCAGTTCTCTAATTCTCCAAAAACACGGGTGTTCAGCAATTTAATTCAGTTCTGACACTGACTGCTGGAGTTAGCACCGACCCCACAGGTTAAGGGCTCGGTCCCATGAGACTGCCCCCACCTCAGACACCAGCCACAGATGGGTTCCCAGGCGACCCACACTTCTGCCCGGCCAGCAGATTCAGGAGCCTCCCACCCCACCCTCCTCAGGTGCAATACTTCTCTAGAACAAGTCTGGAAAGTGCTTTACTTACAATTACTGGTTTATTATAAAGGACACAGCTCAAACAGCCAAATGAAAGAGGAGATGCATAGGGCAGGGTCCGGAAGAGTCCCACAGAGTTGGGGTGCAACGTGGATGTAGTCACCAACTCAGAAGCTCCCCGCACTGTGTTGTGCAGGGTTTTTATGGACGTTGCATCATGCAGGTGTGGTTATTTACACCATTGGCCATTTGGGGATCAAACTCAGTCTCCAGCCCCTGACACTTCCCTGGAGTCTGGGGATGGCAGGGCTGAAAGTCAACCCTCTAATCACCTGGTTGGTTTTTCTGGTAACCATCCCCCATTCTGAAGCTCTCTGGGGGCTCCAGGGTCACTTCATTAGCAGAAACTTGAGGACAGTGGAAAGGGGCTCATTAAGAATGATAAAAGATGCTCCTGTCACTCAGGAAATTTTAAAGAACTAGGGAGAAAGACAAAATGCATATATTTTTCATTAACTGCTCTTATCCTCTCTGAGATTAGAACAGAATAAACGTGTCCTGTCTTATAGGTATTTTATAGGAGCATAACTAGTTGTAGGAGCATAACTAGGTAAGGATTTGGTGAGACACTACGTTCTACGGTTGGCACAAAAGTCTGTAGATGGCAGTCACTACTGTCACGAGTATTACTATTGCCCCTGTGATACTGGGGCCGTTTGCACACTAGTCATGGCACAGTGTGGTCCCACTGGTTGTAAACTCCCCCTCCGTGTGCAGTGCTGAGACTAGAGCCAGCCGTAGAGCCCAGTGGTTTGGGGGCGACTGCAATGACAGCCAGGGCTGGGCCTGTGGCAAATGCCTCATTTGTGATTGTTTCTCAGACACCTGCTTTATGCCAGGTTTGGGGAACTGAGAGCGCAGGGTAGGGAGATGCAAGCTGCTCCCTTATGGTCAGGTGTGCTCTTAGGGTCCAGTTTTGTTGGGCGAGGCCTGGGGGAACGCTGGCAAGGAGGCGGTGGGTAACTGGAGCGAGTCAGGGAAAACTGCACGATTCCAGGTGAGTGCTCCCTGGACAGAGCACAGAGGGGTGGCGCGTGCCGTAGGAGGCCAGTCTCTGGGACTGGAGCAGCATTACAGACTCAGGGCCCCCTGGGGCCAGGTGTGTGATGTAAGTGGGCAAGTGAGAAGATGGGCCAGGGTTAAAGTGATGGGGAAGGTGGTCCTGCCCAGCCGGTTGTGTTGCTGCTTCATGGGACTTCTGGGACAGTTTTTCAAGAGCAGCTGGAAGTTGGGTTTTTTGTCTGTTTTTTTTTTTTTTGGAAGTTAGTTTTTATGCGTAGGCTTCTGATGTTTAAATGTTGACTTGTTCAAATTCAAACACTGTACAGGTCAGATGTGGTCAATAGGCCTCCGGGCCAGATCCCCTTGATCTGTTACTGGGTTTACGTGGGCTCCACTGTACTTACTGGTGTGTTATTGAAGAAGGGACTTGAAAACATACGACCTTCCTCTCCTCTGAGCGCAGGAGGGCTGCAGCCTCGGTTGTGTAGGGGCCGGGCAGGACACTTAAAGTGGCTGGGTGTGAGACCTTGGGGGATGGGGATGAATGTGGCAAACTGGCAAAGATATGGCTTTTAGAGTGCACGTCCCATTAAAAGTATTAAAAAAAAATTAAACATCAATATTGACTAAAAATTCTCAAAAATCTACAAAAGTGGAGCCACGCACGTGAAGAGCCTTGGTTTCGTTTCAAGGAGCTCACGCAGCTGGTGTTGACTGCGTTTTGCAGTGCTCCGGTTTTAAGCCTTTTGAACTGTGGAAGCAATAACTGTTTGTTACAGAAGAACTAGAAGATATAGATAATAAAATAGAATAAATAAAATCATGCGCTCACCCAAAAGAAATGAAAACATATGTCCGCAGAAAAGCTTCTAAGGTCATAGTAACATTATTATAATAACCAAAAAGTAGAAATGTTTAAAAACTGGTGAAAAGATAAATCAAATGTGGTGTATCTCTACTGTGGAATGTTACTCGGCAGTAAAGAGAAAGGAAGTATCGCTACAACATGAATGAACCTTAGAACTATTACACTAAGTGGAAGAAGCCAATGGCTAGAGACCATGTAGTGTATCGTTCTATTGATACGAAATGTCCAGAACAGGCAAGTCCATGAGACAGGGAGCCAACTGGTGGTTGCCTAGGATTAGGGGAGGGACAAGGAATTAACTGTTAAGCACGAGGTTTCTTTTTGGAATGCGGAAAATCTCTAAAATTAGATTGTGGCGATTGAATTGCATGCTTTAATTGGGTGTATTATATGGTGTGTGAATTATATCTCAGTAAAACTGTTAAAAGAATCTTATGTGATACAACCCATTCAGGGGTAGTCACTTGTAACACTTAGGTGTAACATTCTTGACTATATTCTCTAGCCGTCTTTCGTGTGTGTGTGTGTGTGTGTGTGTGTGTGTGTGTGTGTGTGTTGTGATATGTGAGTAAAGAAAAATGGATCCTTTGAAGTCATGCTTTTTCATTTAAACTGTCTTAAGTGTCTTCCATGTTAAATATACAACCGTATCATTATTTTTAATGACTGCATAGTGTTCCTTTGTGGAAATGCCATTTTATTTAACAGATGCGCCGTTCTTGAGCATTTTGTTTGCTTTGTTTGCCGTTCTAAATGATATCACAACGACCATCCTTGTACTTAGACTTTTTGGCACGAGTATGATATTTAAGATGAAGTCCAGATGTGGAATTTATACACAAATAACATGAACCTTTTCAAACCTTTGATATCTATTGGCCCTTTACTATGTTTTATTTTCATATAGTCACCATGAAGGTACACACTATTTTGTTTGATGTTTGGCCTCTGTATTGTATCATAAGATATTTTCCTCATATCGGAATAGTCTTTGGTTTGGAAAGTACATTTTTAGTCTTCTCTGTATTCCAATAGCACCTTACCAAAAGCTGAGCATAACTAAACGCTTCCCTGTTTGAATTTGTGAAAAATTCGTTCTGGCCTAACACACGGGTCATAGTGGAAGTTGTCCCCGTGGGCAGCCACCCTGGACAGTTTCAACGGCATCTGTCGCTCCTCCCCGTGACCCCGTGCAAAAGCTCTGACCAGGAGTGTGTCGGGGTTCCTGCTGCACAGGCTCCGAGCTGTGGTGACGTGGGTGTTGCCTTTTTGCATCTTTAAAAAGAGGACATAGACCTTGAAGCCAGGCCAGCCAGGGAACCGACCTGGTGGTGGTGGTCCGGTGAGCCTGGCACTTAAGCAGTTCAGCATTTTACCTGATTTTTTTTCCTGTAGAGGCCGCAGAGGAACTCCAGTATGGCGCCACAGTAGTCATAACAGAAGTCACGGTGGAGGTGCAGGCAGCGCTAACCGCGGACCAGGCGCCGTGCTCGCTCTTCACGTGCCTAGTTCTGCCTCATCTTTAAAACAGCTCCGAGAGGAGGGTTCTCTTCCCACGTAAGACGCAGAGAAGGGAAGTGCTTTGTCCAAAGTCACGATCGGTTAGGACCCGAGTCTGGCTGCGACTCTAGGTCATTGGGCTGTGTTTCTCTTGACAAGATAGAAGTTAAATCTTTGGAACATTGAGTGTGTAACCTGATTTGCTTGCCAAGAAGCTCAGGAGCAAATCCTCTAGGCTTTAACAACAGAGAGGCCTGAAAGACCATGTGTACCAAAGCGGGTGCAGTCTGGGGAAGCATGTTCTCCAGGCCTGGAAGCTGCTGGAGGGGTCACAAGTGACTGAGCGGATGTTCGGGAGGGTTTCACCCCTTTCGGGACATTCTGTGCCAGTGATTTCCAACCTTTTTCATCTCGTGGCGCACATAGACTAATGACTAAAATTCTGTGGCACACCAAAAAATATATTTTTTGCTGATCTGACAAAAAAATAGGTATAACTTTGATTCATTCACACTGGGCGGCTATTGTGTTGGCTGTTGCCATTTTTTTATTTGACACTCTAAGGGAAAGGAGGTCAGTGCCCCTGACTAAATAGTCAGGTACTACATGTTTTTAAAATTCTTGCAGCACATCAGTCAGTGTGCCTGCCATGGCACACTGGTTGAAAATTGCTGTTCTGGACTTTTGGGTAGCTTTGTCTCTGCCAGGGTGATTTGAATGAGTTTTTAAAAGACGGCAATAGAACTGTAAATGGTAATTATTGTTCATGGCCTTGATAGGTTAGCAGTTTGGGTTTCTGAATTAAGTCGTTAAGAAATGGAAACATGGATTTGGCTGTGGTGATTTATCAAGCAGCATCATAAACTGTTACCATCTTTGCCTTCCTTTGTATAACCAACACCCCTGGGCCACCGATTCTCAAATACGGAGCTGTCAGAGAGGCTGGGTATTGTGCCTCTTATTTTGAAAGTTCCTCAAGGCTTTGAGGGCAAAGCATGAAATGCTTCCTTTCAAGTGATTTTATTTATCTTTTTCTTTAGGATTTGGTCAACACTGGACTCAGCACTTTCTTTTTCTTTATTGCTTCGATTGTATTGGCTGCTTTAAATCACAGAACCGGAGCAGAAATTGCTGCCGTGGTAGGTGAACTCAAGTGGTTAAAACTTGGACTGATTTGTACCCTTTTTGTGACTTTCTCTCCTCTCTCTCCTAGTATGTGTCCTACTCATTCTCCTTCAGCTTTTTCTTTGCTAACGAAGTTGTTATTGGGCCCGCAGAGGTCCCAGTTCCTTCAGTGCTGTGGTTCTCAAAGTGTGGTCCCCGGAAAGGCAGCCTCAGCATCACCCAGGAACTTGTAGGAAAAGTCCTTCCCAGGCTCTGGCAGAGCTGCGGAATCAGAATTGTGTGTAACCAGCCCGCCAGCTGATTCAGATATAGGCTCGAGTCTGAGAACCCCTGCTTTAGTCTGGTTCCAGCAGGACCTGGATGTCTGTCTCTTACTGGTGTCACTTTTCCAAGCCATACCTGCCAGTGCTGGGGTCTTAATGAAGAAGGACACAGTCTTGTCACCCTTTAGCAGTCAGGTGGCGTTTTTTGCTCTTCAGGGTGATTGCCATGGGGGTGGGGTGGGCACCGGATAATATAAGACTTACCCTGTGCTCTGCATTACAAAGACGATGCCGCACTTTAGTAATGGGGCGATTAAAAGGGCTCATAAGAAGTATTCAAGGAGCTGCTCTCCCAGGGGTCGCTCAGTAGATTCATTAGTCATAACTGACTAAGCCAAACCCTGCTGCTTCTCACCCTGGAGCTGCCCTGGCCGGAGGCAGCTGGAGAGGAGGTAGGGGTCAGGGGCTGTGACTTGGAATGTCAGGCCTTGTGACCTGAGTTGGGCTCACACATGAGCCCCTGATTTTTGGTGTATATGGTATTTTGGCTACATGTATGTTCCCATCTGGGAGCAGTGACTGTGAAGGTGCTCTAAAAGAGGCATTTTTTTTTTAATTGAAAAAAAAAAAAAAAAAAAAAAACAGATCCAAAATACCATGAGAGAAACCTTAGGCTGTTCTCAGATTGGGCCCAACTTAGGTGGGTCACAGACTGTAGACTGGGCCCAGTCTGACAGCAGGGCGCGGTGTTGGGGGCACCGCTGCAAAGCCGTGCGGGGTCGCGCCTATGCCTCATGGAATGCTGCTGTGTCTGAGGACTCATGGTGGCTGTTTCTTGCAGATATTTGGCTTCTTGGCGACTGCGGTCTATGCTGTGAACACGTTCCTGGTGGTGCGGAAGTGGAGGGTCAGCGTCCGCCAGCAGAGCGCCAGTGACTACATCCGAGCCCGCACGGAGTCCAGGGACGCGGACGGCCGCCCCGAGATCCAGCGCCTGGACACCTGAGGGCCCGCCGGGGCCCTCCTCCTCGCGTCCTCATTTCCATCCTTTCCATCAAGTTTTCTTTCCCTTGTCATGTCAGATTTTCATGTGATTAAGCTGAATTTTGTCCTTTTCGCTAAAAGCTCATTTTGGGAAAGGGGTTTCCCCCACCAGAGTGGCCCGTTAGCAGAAATGTGAGGTGGAGAATGCCTGTACCCAGCTGTTCAGGCAGAAGTGGGTGGGAGAGACCTACAGATTCTCCAGGGTTTGGTGGCCGTGGGAACAGCTGGCCTGCCTGGCTGCCATGTCCACTTTAGGTCCTCACTGTCCCCGCGCTCGGGCTTCCCATCTGACTGTGAGCCACCCTGTCATGTGTATTTGTGACAAGTCAACACGTTGGATTAAATGGGGGCTGCCAGGAAGGGGTGGAAACCAAGGGATGAGGGTGCGAGGCTGAAACCGTTTTGTCGGCAGTGATGCCTGGGCGGCCCCACGGTGAGCTCCGTCAGCATTGGCCTCGCTACCAGGAGCCTCCCCTCCTGCTTGTCATCCATGCCTGGGGCAGCAAGGCAGCCAGCACAGGCCCTGAAAGACAGGTGTGTCATTGAGGGTCTCGGTGATGGGTGTGCTGGGCAAGCTTTTGGCTAGGTCTGGACTTTATGGGGGTGGGCGAAGCTGGGGTCCCTTTGGGGGACAGCTCCCCAGGACTGCTGACATGCGGGAGGGGCCCCTCTCATTTCCCACCCTGCTGAGAAATCGCTCGATGCTTCCCCCAGTGAATCGCCTCCCCGAATCCCAGATTCCGTCCGGGAACATGGGGACCGTCTTGTTTTTCACTCTCCTGCCTACCCTTAATCCTTTGAGGCTGAATTGAAGATTTTCTGTAATTTTACCTTTTCAGGTAAAAGCCAGGAAAGGAATTTGATCCATTCCACCAGCCAGAACACTTGCCTGTTTGGACCACAGGTGGGGACACACCTCTGCTTTAGAGATGGGGCTACTTTTCAAATACCTGAGAAGAGTTCTAAAGTGCTTCTTCATAGAAGTGTCTAGGATTTGAAAATACTTGAATTTGTATCACGTATTCTTTCAGAAGGCACGAACTGCCGCTGTTTATGCCCCGGGTCCTTACTCTGAACATCCATCTTAGAAGTTGTTGGGAAGCATTCTAGGCGTGTTAGGTTTTGAACTGATTCTTGATAGAGTGAAGATTATTGTGGTGAAGGAGTTAAACAGGCCCCTTTGATGCTGTAATTTTTTTTCCTTTTGGAGACTAATTGTATCTTTTATAGAAAATTTGTTTCAACTTGTCAGGTTTTCACTCTGAACTGTTTTCAATGTTTATAGACCTCACTCTAGCTCTAATATTTTTGCGATTGGCCCTCACTAAGGAAAAAACATTTACTGCCAGTGGGAAGGGGAGATTTTGCAGTAACTTGGAGCATCCCGGGGATCTTGTGCTGGTGACCGATCACCACTTCAGCGGCGTGCTGTGTGATGAGAGAGAGAACGGGAGTGTGTCCGTGGGGGTGTTGAGAGGAGAGCGTGTGTGAGACAGTGTCCGTCTCTGCGTGTGTGGCACTGGATTCTTCGTAATGGAGCAGCAGCGGGGGTGGTCAGGTGACGCGGCCAGGCTGGGGCTCTGTGCGTGGGTGGGTTAGGGGTTGGCTCCCGGAAGGAACGTCCGGTACTGTCTGGGTGCTGCAGTACTTCCTTCCCCGGGCCGTGACCCAGGTCACGTGGGCAGGCCACTTTGTCTGCCTCGGGGCTGTCGCTGCTGGCGCAGCCCCCGCTGGCATGGTGGTGACTCACCTCCCTTCGGTCCCCCAGAGGGCTGGCCACAGCTGGACATGCTGCAGAGCAGGTCTGACTAAGCCCACTTTCCGCGTCTGTCGTGAGGCAGTGCGAATCCTGCCTTGCAGACTTCAAACCTATTGTATGGAGTGACTTTTGAGAAGATGCTGACATCTGGATTTTATCTGTTCATTTTATATATTTATTTTGCATTTGTTGAGTGTGTAGGCCTAGTCAAAATTGGGCTTATCTCCCTCTGGGAGTTCCATTTAAAGACAGGGTCACCAAGACTCAGCCTTGCATTAAATGGGGCCCATTCGGAAGGACCACCCTGAGCTTTATCAGACATCTCCTGCTGGGAATCATGTTACTTGGCCTCAATAAAAACCGCCTTTGAAGTGAGATGGAAGGAAAGAATACCACTCAGGCAGGATTGCTGCCCAGGTTTTCCCAAGTCACTTCAATAAGGCCAGTTTATCATCTGGTGAAAAGGAGCCTCTTGGCCTCCTGAGGGTGTGTTGTCAGCTGCGAGAAATATTCTGAAGCCCGTGGAAACCGTACATGCTGACAGGTGGCAAAAAGTGACGACACCTTAGCCTCAGAGCAACTTAGGAGTTAATTTGCATCTTAGCGTTAGAATCTTTGGAATTATTTATGTCCCTGTAACTATTTAATATCCTTTGTGCCATGAGGCTGTCCTATGGTTTTAGTAAATATATTTCGTTCTATTAATTAGCTCTCACTACAACCAGAAGTAGCCAGCTAGTCCTCTGATTGGTGCGATGCACACCTGTCTCGTCACCCATGGCAGTGTGGCGGTAAGAAGTTAGGAAGGAATGTGTTTGTCTAGGTGAATGTAAAGGCACCTGCGTTTTTTTGTGTTGCTTCTGTGTACAAATAAGACAATCTGGACTTTGGGGGAGCGTAAAGAATTTTTTCCCTGCAAACCGAAGGAAGAGCACGTTTGCGTTTAATGGTTCCAATATGGATGAGTGTCAGGTTGTTTTCAGGCATTTTCGGGCTGAGGCAGTCTTAGTGTCTCTCGGTTTTCTGGTGGGATGGTTATGGCTTCCACAGTTCGTGCCAAAGTTGAAGAGAACTGCAGTTGCTCTGTGTCTTTGAATTTGTTCCTGGAGACCGTATGGTTGAAAGTCTCAAGCATTCAGTGGTTTCAGATGGATGCGAACACTGACGTCTTCAGACAAATTTTATCTTGGCACTGATTCGGTGGATGTGGTCGTGTTTTTCTGTGATTCTCCTTTCTCTCCTCTTTGCGTTGTTTGAAGGCATGAAGGGAAATGCCTTTTCCCTCTTGTACACAGAGATTACAGTCATGAAAGCCTACAGACCACGTATAAATCTGGGGAAGAACCAAAGCATTTACAGATTGAAATCTCAGAAGTTCGATTTACAGTAAAGTATTTTATTTTAGATTTTTACTTTGCAGCAATAGTCACTCCAGAAGGATTACCTTTGCCTACATAAAGGCAAGAATGTGTGGCCCACCCAGTCCCAATACTCACCTGTGTCTTCCTTGGCAACTTGAACTGAAGGGCCAGCATCAGCTGAGGGAAGCCGGCAAAGGCCTGGCCTGCCTCTGAGGGCTTGGCTTGCGGCGACACCCCAGCCCCGTGGGCACCATCACCATCCCCGGCAGGAACGCTCGTGCCTGTGGGAAGGTATGGAGTGCCTCTGACCTCCACCCTGTGCTGGATGCTTCTGGCGCGAGCTTCGTGACCCACTTGAAAACACTGCTGCTCTTAAAGTTTGCAGCTTCACTGACCCGTCTTCGGAGGTTTCTCTGTGATTGGCTCGCGTAAAGCCATAGGTGGTCTCTGAGGAAGAAGCACTTACCCTTCAGTCTGCGCATGTATGTGAGTTCTTGTTTGCAATGAATAACCTTGAATGACCCCTCCATCTGTCATGTCCTATGAATGGCCCAGCCTCACCTTTTCTTGTGGACACTGGTGCTGTTTGGGAAGAAACCCCTCACCTCTCTGTGTGTTTAAGAGGTGGACCAAGTTCTAATCTCTGGGTGTGCAAGATTTTCTGCGGGTTGTTCTTAGAACCTGTCCTAACAGACGAGGAGAGTGTGGCGACAGCCTGTGGCCAAGTTAGGGATTCTGGGAGGCCGTGATGGTTGATGTGGTTCCCACAGCACTGTCCCTGCAGGGAGTCATTGTGCCACTGCCTGGTTCTCATTTTCTCCTTGTCTTGTCTAAAGGAAGATAATGACATTGAGCAGGTAGCAAAAGGCACAAACACTTTTTAGGTTGAGGGCTGCTGCCGACTGACTCTCTAGAGCAAAATAGAAAGTTGCAGCCTGCTCCAGGGACTGCCACTAGCCTGTGAGGTCTCCAGACACCTTTTCAGTTTCCTGGTGAAGTTTGTAGAACCCAGGGGTTCTCTCTTCCCCAGACCTTGCTCATTTTATCAGCACCCACGTTTAAGGCCAGCAAGGTGACAGGCTGGGAGCAGGGGCAGGTCTGAGCAGCTGGAGGAGGGCTGCAGCCCAGACTCTGTCTGCTGAGGACAGCACTAGACTGGTTCTTGACCCCGGAAGTCTTGAAGAAATGTACTTGGTTCACTGCCTTTCTATCCTCTTGTCTTTGCAAAAGTGACATCTTGTCCTGAGAGCAGGAGCTGAATGTAGGGACCAGCGTGCCTTGGGGCTCTTGCCTTTGAGTTTGGGAATGCTCAGGTCTAGACAGGTGGCTCATCTGCCACCTTAGAGAGGACGCAGACCGAGCCCTGCCTGGTGCACTTCCCAGCTCTTTGTGAAACTCAGAAGAAATGGGTTTCTTCTCTTCTCATCAGATATTGCTGAAATTCTAAGAACTGTCTGGTGAGAAGGTAATTTGAAATATTTGACCCTTGACATTTCTTTCATTTTGAAACTGTCTCTGAAAGAAAATACCCCCCCGCCATATGTGTTCGATCTAGAATTGTCTTCTGCAAGCCAGTGTTCCGTTTGGCCTTTCCTTACACCGGTAGAGGGCTCTGTACCCTCTTGGGCTGGAAACAGAGGAGTGGGGCCTGTTACACTCTCCCTTCTTTGGTCTGGACCATATTCGTATTCCATTTGGATATGTTTTCTCAATCTTGGGGATTTTTTTCCTAGCTTGTCATATTCTGTGAGCATAGTATAGAGAAGAGTTCCCCACCAGCCCCCTGAGTTTGAATGACTCAGTAGTAGTTTTCCTAGAATAAAGTTTAGACTGTGGATCCTTGATTAGTATGTCTTTTTCATAGGGTTATTTTGTTGTCTACATTTTTTAATGCCAAGACCTTAAATCACACACCCTGGGGTGGTTTGGGAGGTGTTACACTCAAAGGCCGGAGAGCCTTCATTGAGGGGTTAATAGCCTGGGCTCCAGTGAGCCGTCAGGACTTGCATGGTTCTCTGTCAGAGGAGGAAATTGTCTCAAATGACCTCTGTGGATGGGATTAGGGCGAGGCCCGTAGTTTCTTTTCATAATTGTGCCTCCGAGCTGAGAGGTGTGACAGTGTGAGGCAGTTGGTTCTGATGAGGTTCGTCTGCGATTCAGTAGTAATCTGAAACTACCAAATCCTAGTCCTTTTTGGAGGGCCCTGCTGGAAGCCAGTGGGAAGTTCCTGTCACCAGGAAAGCCACCCGAGGAGAAGGTCAGGGAATTGGGACTGTGTCGGGCCTGGGGCCCTTGCCAGGCAGGGCCAGGTCTGACTGATGGCTGCCTCCCTCCATGGGGCCTTTTCCAGAATCTATTTGCAAGTTTCAAGATGCTGCTCCCCTCTCTGCATAAGTGAGGAAGGCAAATATTTGGGGCTTGAAGGAGGAACTGGCTGGTCCAAGGCTGGGTGGGGAAGGCTGGCTCTGTTGCCTGGATGGCCCCCCAGGGTGGCCCAGGCCCGCAGAGGGGCCATCTGCTTTCAACTCTTTTACTCCTCAGCCCGTTTAAAAATGAGTCTTCAAATTCTGCCTCACAATGAAATGACACGTGTGGATAGAGCTAGTGCTTTGCATAACTTGATTTTTGTTGCGGTTCCCTCTAGGAGAATGCTAGGGATGGAAACTATTTGTATATGTTGAAATTTGTAGGGGTTCAGGAACCCATGGGAAAAACACTTAACTATTTATTACAGGTACGACTATGGTTTTTTCCCCCAAGTAGGTAATTCTGTCTTTGTATATTTCAAGACAACTATAATCACTTCACCTTCGGTGCCTTCCGTGTGTCACATAAACACTCTTGTTAATCATGGAATTGAAAAAAAAAAAAAGATGTACATTTAATTAAATCAGATAACACTATTTTTGTAGCATGATTTTAGATCGTGTCCTTTTAATATTGCTTTCAGCAGTGCTGGTTTTGAGGTTGGCCATTTTCCCTTTGGACTTCATATGTATTTTTAAAAAGAAAATGACAAAAAAACCACCCCTGGCTGTTCCTGTGTCCTCTCTGCTGCTTTCTCCCCCTCATCTTGTTTCCGCTTATTTAAAACAGCCTGAGAGTAAGAGTATATTTCTGTGAAATAATTCTTAATCAGTATAAAACTGCATTGGGCATTTTTAAACCACGTGTTCAGTGTGGAGAGCCACTGCCCGCCTTGGACGGTTTGAGCAAAGTGGTTCTGTGGAAAGAGAAAAGAACGACACCCTTGGTGCTCTGCCCTCCCTTCTCTGGGTCTAAACTGGGGCAAGGCCTCTTTCTGGGCCTAGCGAGCCGGAGGGGTGCTCGGGCCTGGTGTGCTGCCTGCATCTGAGGGTCCCCCGCTGGTCCGGGGCTCCCCTTCCACGGGATCTGCTTGGTTCATGGAGCTGGTTAGGCTCCCTGGCCCATTCCGGCTGTGCGTCTGAGCAACACAGTTCTCTGCTGTGAGGAGCTGGTGAAACCACCACGGGGGAACACTCTGGCTGCCCCGTCCTGCTTTCCCACCCCTACAGGACGTGAATTCTATCTGGCCAAGGAAAATCTTGAGGAAACTAGCTGAGCCATTGCAACATGAAGGAGTGGATTTATTGAAACATAAAGTTGTAGTTTTTTTGTCCTTTTGGAAGGGTCAGAGTGTGTAATTACTATCTAACAAAGGAAGTCGAGTCAGGTGGCTAATAACTCTTAACGTGATGACCCATTGGCACGCACCCCGTGGCACTTGGGGGGGTGATGTTAATTTAACTACCATTGCACTTTCTTCACAAAGGTCTGTTTCCTCTAACAGTTAGACACACTTGTGGGACGTTCTGAAGTGATGCCTGTTTGGTAAATTCTGGTTTATGTTGTTGGCTGGTCAGAGATCCCACCCTGGCTTCCCGGACCGACACGGATTCCCGGGGGCAGGCCCTGCAGGCTCAGGCTGGCTCTCGGGTTGGACCCCGTCCACATGGAGCAGTTTGGGCCCCAGAGCCTTTGCTTCGGTTGATTTGTCCCCAACAGCAGGCAGAGCTTCACATTGCCCTCAGTTTCCCCCTTTATTTCCTTTGAAGGACCAACTTTTCATGGTACTTGTCCTGATTGTTTTCATAGTGTTCAAATCTGTATTTTTGTATGTAGAGGGAAAATAATTTTCTCAACACTAATCGCTAATATTGTATTAAATCGTCATGAAGGAGTTCTTGTTTAATAAATGGACATGTAAAAATGGTATTGTCTCTTGCAGTGCCCTGACTCAGCTCCTCTCCCTTCGAAGGCAGCAGGCGGCTCCCAAAACAAGCCTGTTGTGGGGAGATTGAACAGAACCCCTGCCCAGGGGGCGGGGCCTATCTGGACAGGTGTGGATGGGCGGCTTAGCTGGGGCCAGCAAGGCGGCCTCAGAGCGGAAACTCCCACCGTGAGCCCTGCTTGGCCTCTGCACAGTCAATTTTCTATGCACTTTCAGAATGTGTGTGCGACTTGGGGCAGAATGCCTTGCCATTTCCCACCGGCCTGGGCCGAAATGCTGCCCCACGCTCCTCCTGGGCTCCAGTTCTGAGGCCCCTCGTCCAACCACAAGAGCTCCAGGCTCTGGCTGCCTGAGCGGTGCTGTGGGGTGTTACCCAGTACGTGAGAGGCCCTGGGCCTCCTCGGAGGGGCTGTAGTGACCTGGACGAGATCCCGAACCTTCTGTTGGCTTCCTGGACTGTACAGCAGGACTGTGTGAGAAGTAAATAGGAGCACACGCGTGAGGCGCTCAGGGGGATGCCTGGCGGGGAGCAAGTGTGCGGGGGGTATGGCTGCCGAAGCCTGGAGCCGTCAGGGTTTGAGCCAGGACGGGCCACCCTGCTCTGGGTGGTGGCAGTGGGTTTTCTTTTTCTGGTCTCATCTTCATCGAATTCTTTTTCTGTTCCCATGTAGTCCCCTTGTACCCTCCTCTCCCCAAGGTTTTTTCCAAACACACTCCAAGCAGGTAGTCAGTCTGGTTTAATTCATTTTGGCTTTTTTCAGGGTAGGAGATTCACATGCAAAAGAAGAACAAATGCCCCCAAATGGGTCCAGAACTCTGGCTCATTTCACAAGGCCTGTTGGGTCACAGGAAATGCTATTTAAGAAGATGCTTTTGTGTAAAAAATATATAGATAAAGTTACAAAGTTCCACTGAAGATATATACACAGCATAGGTCCTTAGGTGAACACAGAAGGCACATTCCACCTCTCGGGAGGTGGTCAGGAGACCTGCTCTGGTGTCTAGAAGTACATTGTCCCGAGCACCCAAGAGCCTGTCGCCTGCTGGCGGGTCTCCAGGGAAAGAGAAGCCTTGGCTGGGCCTGCCCAGCTACCCAGGATGCTGTCCCTGCTGTTTCATCTTTTGGACCTAGTAAGCTAGTTTGCCGGCTTTTCTTTAAAATAGTCTCAGACCCAGAATAGTCAGGCCACCTGAAGAAGAAATGGCTTGGAAGGGAAGCCCCATGGCTTCCAAGGCTGTGAGGTGTCAGTTAAGGGCAAAGGGCAGTTTTCTCCCTGCTTAAAGAATGATGAGGGAAGAAGTGCTTCGTGAACCGAAGCATCTTGGAAGGATCATTTTTGACAGAGTGCCTAGAATGAGCAGGGGCACCAAATGCAGACAAGTCACTGGGGCCCGGCGGGTTGCTGGTTGGCCCCTGGGTGGTTTCTGTCTTACTTGTGCCTCATTCCATTACTCCCACCCACCCCCTTGGCCTGAAATATTCCTGTGATGGGATGACAAGGCTCTGTCTGCTTTGTCCCTTTGTGCTTATTTTTGGCAGAGAGGTTAAAGGGCTTAATGTCTATGGAACAGAAATGAGGAGTGGCTGACTATTTGTGACGGCCTCCTGTGCAGAGTGGTTAGATACACTAAGCCAAGGGTCGCCTTCTGTGTGCTGGGCTCAGAGGCGGCACCTGAAAGCTGCGAGGAGGCCTGCTCCGTCAGCAACTCCTGCTGCTGCTCGAGACCACACGGCCTCCCTCCCAACACACCTGGTCCCCAGGCCACACTCCGGCCAGCCGGTCCAAAGTGCAGGAGTGAAGGCCCACGTGGCTCAGGTTGCCAGGGCAGCCCTTCAGTCGGAGTCAGAGTCAGAATTCTCTTCTGGAAGGGAAGCAAAGAGGAGGCCTGGCAGGAGATTCCTGGCTGGTGGTGCCCAGGAGCCTTTATTGGGGAGCCCCCAGCTTAAGCTCCTCTTGCTGTTGGTGGGTCCACTTGGTTTGGGGGCCAGGTGCCCTCTACAGGCTGCTGCTGTCACCTCCATGGAGCTGTGGAGGTGGGGGCCCCAATGCCCTCTCCTCTGGGGCTCCATGTGCCCCAGTCTCCCTGAGTTCTCACCTGGGGTGCCAGGGTGGTACATCTAAACTCCAAGCCCACCCCACAATCCAGCAGGAAAATGAGGGAAAACTACTTTCTTGTCCAAGAAACTCAAATATACTAGAAAATCAAGAAACTGCTCTCTTTGGCCATTTTATACTTTTAGTTCCCCTTGCCCCTATCCTTATTTTAAATTGTGATCAGAAATACGGTATGGCTGTGTTGTCACAGATGGAAAACCAGCCATCCAACTTGGAGCCTTTTTTCTTTTCTTTTTTTTTTAATTAGGTAATAGCACAACCACCATTCTGGGTTGAGGGATGGCTGCAGGGGCCGGAATGTCTGTTGTGACTCCCCTTGGATGTGAAAAGCAGAACAAGCCTTAACTTGCCTGGGCGTTGCGGGCCTTTAAGCCACAGGCAGGCCAAGCGGCAGGGGCCCCTGGCTGGTGGCAGGTGAAGGGACTGGCTGGCTGGCTGCCTGCCTGGGTGCTTGTCAGGGACCATTTCACCAAGATGGAGGAGCTGGGTGTGCCCTCAGCTGGGCCTTCCTGGAAGGCTGAGGCCCTGGGGAGCCCAGTGGGGACTGGCTGTATGATTAGTGCTGCATGAAGGGATGTGAGAACCAGGCTGTGAAAACACTTCCTGTTCGTGGGGAAAGAAGAAATGCTCCTATTCTAGCCTCAAACCAGCCAAGTGTTCCCAAGGGAGAGCAGGGCCCTTGCCCTGACTGTTCTGGGGTACGGGTTCTGGGTGGAAACCCTCAGGGTGGCCACTCACCTTCCGCCTTGTCGGCTGTGGTCTCGTCTGCAGAGCCTCCTTGTTTGAGGAATTTGGCCACGTCATTAAAGATCAAGTAGAAGTCAATTGCAAACACAATGGTGGCAAAGAAGCCAAACACCTGTGGAATATGGGACAGGGTGGATGGGATGTGTCCTTAGGGGCTAGGAGTCTCTAGTCCAGGAGCCTGAGAAGCAGCCACCCCAGCCCCACCACCTGGTTTTATCTGCTTGGATAAGCAGCTTGGATTGGCAGGCACAGGCCCCTCCCATTAATGGCAAATGGGAAAACAAGCAATTGGCTGGCAAATAGCTTTTCAAAGCTCATGGCAGAGTAGATCTCCAATAAGAGATTTTGGGGGGGCCTAAGCAGGGACAAAATATGTCCCAGATGCTAAGCAAGTGTCCCAAAGGGCATAGGGGGCTTTAGGAAGGGTGCGGTGAGCTTGAGGGGGGCATCACTGGATACCCCCTTCCCAGGGGAAAGGCAGCTACTCACCCCGGCTGCTTTGGAAGCCCCATCTGAGTATTTGGCGACAGCTGTGATGGAGATGGCAAAGTAGATGAGGGCTGCTGTGACACAGCGTAGGAAGTCCTGGGGAGAGAGACATGGTCACCCTGCCCTGAACTCCCTGGGGTAGGGGACAGCAGGGGACAGGCTCAGAAGCCCACCAAGGGGCAGAAAATGGCTGGAATCCCACTGTTTCCAGAGGAGGGTGGGCCTGGCAGCCAGGATACATGCCTGGCTCCTGGGTCTAGCATCTGTGGGGCTCCCACCCTGTCCTCCTGCCCCTGCTCCGGTGCCTCTTACAGGCTACCAGCAGCTGAGGCTGCCATCCTCTGCCCAGTGGACGACAGTGTATAGACCAGGCTGCAGTATGGCCTGTAGGGATCTGGCCCTGGGCCTCACTTTGCCACATACTTGTTGCAGATCCACTTATGTATTATGGTGTCTGTTTACTTGACCCTAAAATGGGGATACAGTGGGTACAGCCTATCAGGAAACATGCTGGGAATGACCAGCGTTCAAGTACAGGCTTGCTGTCCCTTTTCTCTGACCCATTCCATGCAGCAAAGTCTGAGGCAGGGCTCTCCCCCCCCCCCCCCCCCGCCCCCAGCCAAGGTGATAAAACCAATTGCCAGAGGGCTGGGATCTGGGTAAGTCCCGCAAATCCTCAGTTACCCTGCTCTGGTGGAAGTGGCTTGAATTTCTGCGGCTGAGACGCATTCCTTGCAGGCTCAGCTGGGAGCACCAGTGTCACCTGGTGGCCAACGGCAAGAATGCAGTCTGGGGTTCCCTGCCTCACAGAGGAACCCCAGGGCCCTGATCTCGTCACATGGCTGCTGAGTGGTGGGGCTCAGATCATCTGAAGCCAGGCCTACTTGCCTGGCTCCGACCAACAGCAAACAGCGCCTCCCTCGCATTGAAGAAAGGGCAGGGCTCAAATACACAACTCTCTGTGATGGCCAGCTAGCTACTTCCTCTTAGGGCCCCAGCCCTCACCATCATGGGCCAGCATAAGCCCTGCCACTTGTCATTCAACTGCATGGCATCAGCAAAGAGGAAGAAGAGGGCCAGCAGGAACTCCAGCAGGGGCGCGGTGAGGAAGGCAGATGCTGATGACGCCACGTAGCAGACAAAGGTGATGAAGGAGAGGCCCTGGTTGGGGTGGGGAGGGAGAAGTCAGAGCCCTTGCACAGCCCCTTTCCCAGTGCCCCTCCGAGCTACCCTGCAGTCAAGAGCAGAGACGACTCCGGTACAGGAGGTGACCTGCCCTCAGTTCTGAAGCTGTCAGCATTAGAATCTGTTCGTGGGGCCTGAGCCCATACTCGTGTTGCCCCCAGTGTTTCTGGGCATGGCCCTGAGTCCTGAACCCCATGCCAACACCCTGCCAGGACCCAGTCAGGAGGTCCCAGCCTGCCGGTGTGTCCTGCTCCCCAGGAGGCCACCCTCTGGGGCTGCTCACCCCGACCCTGACCCCAGCAGGCTCTGGCAGAACCCACCCAATTCAGAGGATGTCCAACAGGAGCTAATCAAACCTAAGAAGCCTCGGAGGCAGCCCACTAAGCAGGAACCAAATTTAAAAAAAAATCACTCCCAACACACAAGATTTGTACTTTTCACTGAATGTAATCTTTACCTAAAAAACAATAAATCTTATGTTTAATTAAGGACATAGATGCTGAAGTGCTTAGAGATGTAATGTACTGGTATCTTCAATTTGCTCTTAACACGTGGAGAAGTAAGATGGATTGATGGACAGGTCGATGGAGAGATAGGCAAGTATAACAACGTGGTAACAACCGTACAGTCTAGGTGGTGGGTATATAGATGTTACCAGTATAACTCTTGCAGCTTTTTAATGTATTTGCAATTTTTAGTAATAATATGAAATAAACCTGCAGGAGAGCAGTGTTGACACGGATGCCTCAGGCCCTGCTGGTCGTGGGTGAGCTGCACTGAGGCCTATAAGAGTGAAGATGTTCTCTGCAGCCCGTCCATACACCGTGTGTGGGAACTGATGCTGGAGGACCGTGGGAGTCCCCAGGCAGTCCTGCAGACTGGGTGCTGCAGAGCAGACCGGGGTGACGGTTCTGGGCATTGGGCCAGTGCCCCCGAGGCTTGGGGGATCTCCTGCGATCCTCATAACCATGTGCCAGGTGTTGCTCCCAGCCCACTTTACATATGAGAAGACTGAGGTTCTCAGAGGTGAAGTGATGGCTCAGTGTCATGCAGCTATTAAGAGGGCACAGAATTTGAACCCAGGGCTGACTTGACTCCACACAAGATGTCCTTAAGCAACACCTGTGGCTGTTGGCTTTTATCTGCCCTGGTTTCTGCACTGTGTCTGGGTTTGAACATGTCCACGGCCAAGCCCAGAGTGGGGCCCAGGGGCCCTGAGGGATACCCATGTGCCCCACAGGAAGCACTGTGGCTGCTTTAGGCAAACGAGCTACCGAGATCTCAGGGAGTCCGCAGGGCACCCACATCTGTCCTGAACGCAGCCATGAGGTAGCTGAATCCAACTTGAACAGAAGGGAAACTAGGGCATAGAGGCAGCTAAGAGTCTGCTGGAGCCCCCCAGGAAGGCAAGGGTCAGGGCACCCTGACCCAGCCTGTCCACAGCTCCTGCTACACTTACTCCGTGGTGGGCTGTTTTTGTATCCCTCTCCTTCCTGTTCCCTGTCTCTGAAGCCTGATTCTGGGGATCCCCCCTCTTGATCCCTGTTTCCTCATTCTTGGGTTTCTGGTAGCCAGTTCCTCCCCCTTCCTGTCCAGTCAGCCTCCCCATTTGCTTGGGCCTGGGGGCAGGAGGGGCCTGGAGCCGCTCCCCCTGTGACTTCAGTGCTCGTCCTTCCTCCCTGCCCCTGGTCCTGCCAGACTGAGATTCCTGACACCCACCTATGCCCTGGCCTCCTCTGTGCTCTGGCCAGCTACCCCTTGACCTAGGAGGGGGGCCTGGGTGCGGTGGGTTTTCGGTGCCCTCAGTGGGTGGTTCAAGGCTTCTCCCCAAAAGTAGCTCCCATCAGTCTCTTGGGTGGGGCTGGGGTGGCCAACCCCTTGAAGTGAGGACTGTTGGTGGGTCCTGGCATCCCACTTGGGAGTTGGGCAGGTCCCAGGCTGGTGGCCTCTGGCCTGACCATAGGCACAACAAAGGTGATAGAGCCACCAACTGCCTCCTGAGGTCAAGGCAGAATCCTCTTTCCTCTCACCCCCAACCCCCTCAGTCCTTGCTGTCACCTGGCCCTCATCTCATCCACCTGTCAAATCCCCTAGGATGCTCTGGCCTCAGCTTTCTTGTCTGCAAAGTGGGAATAAAGACGGGCTGTCAAGTTAATGGGGATCTAAGTAATAAATGTCCCTCCCTCACTCCGTGTCCCCTCTGCATGGTGTCTTCCTCCTCTTCCCTCCCCGCAGGCCCAGGACCAACCCCCACCCCACAAGCGGGCAGTGCAGGAGTTTTCACAGTGTCCGGGGGACAAAGGCCTGACTGGCCAGGGTGGGGGGTGTGGGAAGGAAGAGCTCAGCGGGGGCGGGGCGGCTGGATCCCGGCCAGGAAGGGGAGGAGGGGGATGAAGTCACCACGTTGACGCTGGGCTCCGGCCCCCGTCCCTCGGCCTGCGGGCCCCCCACAGTACTGCTGGGGCCTCACCCAATCCCGGGGGTCCTCTCCCCACTCACTGCTGTCCCCACCCCGGTTGAATGTACTCCACTCCAGCCTCCGCCCTGTAGCTCGAGGCCCGGCTGGCCTTCCCTGCGCCCCGGAAAGCGGGCAAGGGCGTCCCTACCCGGGGGTCGTGAAGGGCCGAGTGGGCTGATTCCTCCAGGCGCCCAAAGAGGACGGAGGCGCTGGAGGTCACACAGCGCCGGGCTGCATTTCCAGGGACCCGGGACCTCTCTCTAGGCTTCCCTAAGGCCCCCAGCTTTGCACTCGCGTGTTGAAAAGCCGGGAAGTCGCGGGTTCAGGCCCCGCCTTGCCTCTGACCCGCGCGCTGAGCTTAAGCGAGTCAGTCCGAAACGTGGGCAAGTTTGCCCACTGGACCGGGCTCCGAGAGAGGTTCCGAAGCGCCGAAGCGCCGTTCCGAAGCGCCGCCTAGGGGGCCCGCGGGAGGGGGCCGCGCTGCACTCACCGACTCCGCCAGCAGGAGGCGGCCTTTGAGCGAGCAGAGAAAGGCGCGCGCGGGCAGGAGGGCTCGGAACCCGGGGACCGCCGCGTCAGGCTGGGAGCGGCCAGCGGGCTCGGGGTCCGGGTCGGGGTCCGGGTCTGGGGGCCACATGACGGCGACAAGGATAAAGCTCGGTCTTGCTCCCTCACGCCCCGCACCCGGAGGGAAGCGGAAACCCAGATGGTGCGGAAGGAGAGAAAAGCCAGGCGAGCTCGGCGCAGGGGCGCATCCCCCCGCCGCCCCGCCCCCGCCCCGCCTCTCCTCCTGCCCCCTCCTCCGCTTCTACCTCCCCCTCTTCCGCCTTCATTCCTTCGCCTCCCCTCCTCCCCTCGGACCCTGGCTGCTCTAGCCTGGGGTGTCCTCATACCCTTCACATTCTCCTCGCACCCCTATCCAGGAAGCTCGAGACCTCCTCTTTGCCACCCCTGAACATCCCGTCGGAGCTGCCACCCATCCCTCCTTGCCCAAAAGGGTTGTTTCACACTCGCTGTCTCCCGTCGAGCTCCGTGCCCTGGCACAGGGCTGGAACCCCGGACCCTGGGCGTCCAAACTGCAAGACTCGCGCTACTCCTCCTGCGGCTTTGACCGCGCTGGCAGCTCCCACCCCGCTCCCGCTCTTTTTCTCCCTGGGCCATTCCGCCTCCTATCACTCCCCCCCACCCCCATTTATTCCGGGTGGGTGCCCAGACGCACACCTCATAGCCTAAACACAACACAGCACAGCACAGCACAACCACGCCCGCGCGTACGCACGTCTTCAGGGCGTCAGTTCAGTGTGTCCAAGACCAGCCCGTGACATTCTCGCGCCTCCGCGAGAGGCGCTGACGTCCATCCTTCCACTCCAAGGCCAGAGCCCTGGGGGTTGTCCCTTTTCTCCACATCCTCACCACGAAAGCCGCCCGTCTTCATCTCTCAAACCTTTCATCTCCGCCCGCTTCTCACCACCACCAAGGCGTCCACTAGATCCCAGGCCACTCCTCCCACCTCCCCGCACTGTTCCAAGGAAGCAGAACTCTGCTCAACTTCCTCTCTTGGCATCCGAAGGGATGCTTAAACCCTCAATCATGGTCACCTCCATCTCCTCACCCACCTTGGTCAGGGTCCTAGTATAGGGCAAAACATAACCCCCTTGCTGCCCGCTCCTCTGTCTCTCCCACCCATCTGCCTTCTCACAGTTTCCTAAACAAACCAGGCTCCCTTCCGCAGTGGGGCCTTTGCATGAACAGTCTGTCCCCTCTGCCTGGAGTGTTTTTCTCCTCCTTGTTATCTGATCAGTTCCTCTTTAGTCTTCTGTGCTCATAATGCAGCATCACCTCCTCAGGGAAGACCCCGCGGACCTCTCCAGCTAGGTAAGAGGCATTCATTCATTCATTTCTTCACTCATTCATTCAACAGCAGGGCTAGAAGCCCAAGATGCACGGACTCCCCAGCTTATTTTGGGGGTGTGGGTGAACACTAAATGTGTCCAGAGTGTCCTGAATAAGTTGATTGCTGGTGATAGATGTCTGGCGGGTTCAGAGCGCCCCCAGGCAGCCTGTGTGGCAGAAAGGACTGAGCTACGGGCCAGCAGGAGGAGGCAGATTGTGGAGGCCCAGGCCCTGGTGTTTGGAATTTACCCCAAATTCCCTGGGAGGAGGCCAGATGAGGGGGTTGGAACAGAGGGCCACCTTGTTCTAATCTGTGTTAATTAAGTTGTGGCTCAAAATTGCAACTCAAATAATAACATAACCCAATTTTTAGAAGGGGCCAAATATTTGAACAGACAATTCAACAAGGATGTGTGAACACCTGATAAGCACAACCTCATGGCAGCTAGAAATGCAAATTAAGGGCACAATGAACTACTACTCTACACCTGTTACAATGGCCTAATAAAAAGGGACGCTGCTGTTTAAGTGCCGGTGAGGAAGTAGAGCCGATGGAGCTCTCATACACAGCTGATGGGGTGGAGATTGTTACAGCCACTTGGGGAAATGGTTTAGCCGCTTTTGAAAAAGTTAAACAGAGGCCTGCCATATGACGTAGTCATTTTACTTGTAGGTATTTACCCAAGAGAAATGAAAGTGTGTGTCTATACCAAGGCTTGTGCACCAGTGTACACAGCTCTATTTTTAATAGCTTAAAGTGGAAACCACCCGCTGGTTCAACAGGGGAGGGGATGAACTAACGGTGGGACATCCATACAAGGGAAAGCTTCTCAGCAATAAAAAGGAATAAGTCATTGATAAATGCAACAACATGGATGCATTTTGTAGATATGATGTTGAAAGAAAGGAGCAGATTCAAAGGGTACATACCATACGATTCCATTTTCCTGAACTGCTAGAATAGGTGAAGCTAAGCTGTGGTGACAGAAATCAGATCGGTGGGTACCTGGGGTGGGGCAGGAGGAAACTTTTTGGGGTTTTAGGAATGTTCTTTATTTGGACTGGAGCTGTGGTTCCACGGGGACATACATTTGTCCAAACACTTCAGGCTATACATGGGTGCATTTTATCTCATGTAATTTATATCTCAATTCACAGGAAGCGTGCAAAAAGAAAATATGGTGACAGACCGGAGTGGCAGAGAGGGCCTAGGGAAAGGGCAGGACAACCCTGCTTGAGGTGGCTAGGTACCCGGGTCCACTGTCCATCCTCCCACAGGCTGCGGGCTCCCTGGGGACCAGCCCCAGCCCCGCACCTGTCACACAGGATGGCACCAGGAACAGAGGAGGGTCGCTCTATTCCTTTCACGTTCCTTGTGTAAGGCATATTTTCTTCTTTGGGTTATAATGAACTCCGTCCTACCGGGCTTCCTTTTATTGGTTTTTGTTTCACCATTGGCCATTAGGTGGGCTCCTGTCTAGCCAACATACTCCTTCCTTCCCTCTGCCTTTTTCCCCCCATGTCCTTATTTCCTGACCCTATGCTTCAGGTTCACTTTGTATTCGCCCCATTCCAGCCCTAAAATTAGCCAATTCTCCAAGACGCTCTGGTGCTTTTTATTTGAAGAATGGTATTTAGAAACCAGAATCTCTCCTGGCACTTTTAATTTGCATTTTTCTAGTTATGAGTGGCACAAGCACTTAAAAAAAAAAGTGTGTGAGAGCCATTTGCATTTACTTTTCTGAGAACAGACTTTTCACATCCTTTATTTTTCCCTATTAATTTTCGTTTTTTTAAAAGTTGATACATAAGAACACATATACAGGAAATTAGTCCTTTTTCTGAAATGTTATATTTTTTCCTGATATGTCATCTGTCTTTCACTTTGTGTCTTTACCATACGGATTTTTACTTTTAGAACTTGCTGTTTTCCTCTTTTAATCTGTAAACGTTGTAAATGACAATGGTGGTTTTCCTAATTCTCACCATCCTCATATTTGTGGGGTGTGCCTTTCTTGCTCAGGGTGTCTGCTCTTTTGCTAAACCTCTGGATTTATACTGATAGTATTTTATTTGGGTTATTGCTGTTGCACAAATAGAACGGGCTTGCAGTTTTTAACTTTACTATTTAGCCCTGGCTGGTGTGGCTCAGTAGATTGAGCACTGGCCTGCGAACCAAAGGGTCACAGGTTCGATTATCAGTCAGGGCACATGCCTGGGTTGTGGGCCAGGTCCCCCGTTTGGGGCACAAGAGAGGCAACCACGCATTGATGTTTCTCTCCTTCCTTTTCTCCCTCCCTTCCCCTCTCTCTAAAAATAAGTAAATAAAATCTTTAAAGTGCTCTTCATTGGGAGGAGCTATTTTAAAAAATAAAAATAATAATTTTATTACTTAAGTCTTTAAGTCTTTCTTGTTTCCTAATGAAGGCACTTAAAGCTGTAAATTTTTCTCTGAGGACCACTTTGGGTGCATCCCCAAAATATTGCTCTAGTTTTCATTCATTTCTAATTAGTTTGTAGTTTCAGTTTTAATTTCCTCTTTAATCCATGAATAATTTAAAAGGGCATGTAAATGTTTAATTAGATAAGTTTTTGCCTATACTTTTGTGGTTAGAAATAATAAAAATTAGAAATTTATTTATTTATTAAAACCAAGAAAGGCATGCAAAATTTCTAATTTTATTATTTATTTGTTCAGAGAATAGTTCTATATATTCTGCTTTCTGGAATTTTTGAGATTTTCTTTGTGTTCTAATAGTCGATATCTTTATCTATGTATCATATGTATCACTACTTATGTAATTTTAACCCTCTGTATACTTATGCTTTTTTTACTTGATGTCTTGACTTACTAAAACAGGTGTGCAGGGCAGGGCAAAAGTAGGTTTACAGTTGTGAGTAGGTGCAACCAGAGTTTTTGCTTGTGTTATTTTTTATTATTGTATTATTTTCCATAAGAATAACTATAAACCTACTTTCTTCCCACCGAGTGTTAAAGCTACTCACTAAGGTTTTAGGTGTATTACTCTGTCCCTGCATTTCTAATAGGTTTTTTTTTTTGAAGCTCTGGTGTTAGGTGAACAAAAGTTAACATATATTTTGTTCCGTAGAGTATAGCAATTAAGAGGAGAAGCTCTGGGTTTAAAATGTAAACTTCTGCTATTTTAACTTCTTGTTTTTAGTTTCTCCATCCACGAAATGAGGGTAATGACATTACTCGAGTCATGATTATTGTTAAGGATTAAGTGAGCTAATATATAAATATCTTAGGATAATGCCTGGCACATAGTAAATTTTTATTAACTTCATAAAACATCTTTTTCCTATCTTTGAATTCTATTTAATGTTAATTTCACCACCCCTACTTTCTATTTGTTAGCATTAATCTGGCATATCTTGTGTACCCATTTCTCATATAAGCATTTAATGCTATAATTGTCTAAGTACAACTTTAGTTTCACAAATTTGATATATTTTCATTTTTGTTCAAAATATTTTCTAACTTCTTTTGAGACTTTACCTTTGACATGTAGATTAGTTGGCAGAGTGATGTTTAATTTCTAAACGTTTGGAGATTTTTCAATTATTTTTCTGCTCTTATTTTTCAGTTTAATTCCATTATGGTCAGAGAACATACTTTGCATGATTTAAATTTGTTTAGATTTATTGAGGTTTGTGTTATGATTCAGGGTATGATTTTTGGACCTCCTGGATCTATCCTCCTTGTTTCTCTTAATTTCTTCTAAAAATGCCTTCTTGTCTTTTGGATTTCCTGGACTTGATTTTCCAAGGTCATTAATTGTCCATTCTATTATTCAACTTTTCTGTTAAATTTAAAAATCTTTGTCATAGTCTCCCCTGTCCCCCACCCCTGTTGTTAGCTCATTGCCCATTTTTACAGTCTCTTTGGTTTTAAAGACACAGTACCCATCTTTATTCTGAATGTTCTAGTTAGGATGTTTTAGAATCTGCATTTGGACCAGATCTGCAGGTGATAACACCCGTCTCCCAGGCCGTTCCCTCCCTGAGCCTGGCGGATACTCACCTCAGGTAGTTTTGCTCTGAACAGGCATCTGCCTGTAGTCTGTGGTGACCATGTCCCTGTCTCAGTCCCCTTCTCAGCATGACAGGTGGCTGCCTGGAGTCTTGCTTAGCTCTAACCCAGCCCCGCTTCACGCCTGCTCTGCCTGGGTGTGGAAAACCTGCTCACTTCAGATCGCCGTCCCCCGGGTGGCAGGAGGAGCCACACACAGGGGCTTAGCAAGGTCCCCCCTCTTCCAGTGGCTTCTGAGCACAGTCACATTTACATTTTTAAGTGAAATTTGCAGACAATGAAACGCACGGATCTTAAGTACACAGTTATCTGTTTGACAGGTGTGTACACCTGTGTAACCAGTCCCCCCAATGAAGGTATGAAACATTCCCATGGGCCCTCCACACTCCTTTGTAATCAACCCCCGTCCTCCACCTCCTCATGTAACCACTGTTTTCATTTCTTTCACTACGTTCTCCCCTGTGCTTGAACTTCATAGTAATGGGATCACGTGGTATGACCTCCTTTTGGGCCTGATTTCTTTCACTCAGTGCTCTGTGGGGTTCATCATTATGGATCTCTCATCACCATGAACCATCAGGTATCAGCAGCTTGTTTTTATTGCTGGGCAGCATTCTATTGTGTGAATGCAGCATAATGTGTCTCCTTTTAAACATTTGGGCTCCTTTTAGCTTTTTTGGCTGTTATGAACACTCTAGTACATCATTCCTCTTGGCTAAATATCTAGGAGGGGAATTCTGGGTCCTATGGCAGGACAGTATACATTTTTTAAAGTTTTTTTTTTTTTCTAGAATGTGAATCCCTGGAAGTGTTCCCTTTTGGTAGGGTTGTCTCACCCAGCATGGCCAGCAGGGGGTGGTGTGGGGGCTACAGGATGGACTTGAATAGTAGAGGCACTGTGGGTGAGGCCAGCAGCAAGGCACCATCCCAAGTTCCCCATTTACCAGGGACCTGCTCCAGCCCCCATCTTCCCCACCCCAATGACAGGTGGATGCCTCTTTCTCAGCAGCAGCCGAGTGTCATCTCCTCCCAGTGGGAGCAGACCCTGCCATTTTCTTGTCTTCAGGGATCCCCATCAGAGGCCCAAGTCTTCCCCCTGGCAGCCAGGGCCTGCTGACCCTCCTCACCTGTCTCTCACGTCATCCCCAGCTGGGCTCACCTCCCAGGCCCACACATACCCACACACACAGACCTCCCCCTAGCTCCTCATGCATCAGTTTGGGTCCTCACTTTCCTCTTGTGAGGATGACTCTTGTCCTGCCAGGGTGGCTGGACCGTCCAGTGAGAGTGGGGCCCTGACCAAGGCCTGCATGTGGGAACGGTGGCCCTGGGGCGCAGCTGGGGCTAGTCTAGAGCTTATGCTCAGGTCTTCACTGGACAGCGATGCTGCGTGTCTGGGACCGCTTCAGTGAGGACCAATACCGAACTGCAGAGGAAGAATCAGGCACACCAGCAACATTATTTCTCTCATAGAGACTACCTGGATCCTTTAAGAATATACGTAAAATAAAAATCAACACGATCAAAACGCATCCTGTCATTTTTAGGTCTCCTTCTCCTCTGGCCCCCTTGGCTGGTCAGTGGTGATGGCTGGTGTCACCCAGACTTCTGGTCCCCCAAACCCTCTGCGTCCTGCCACCTCGAGTGCCTGGAGAGGCCTGGCCCTGGCCTCACTCTCTGCACCAAAACTTCTGGGAACTTTCATCGAATGAACAAAAAATCCATTTCAAGAGAATTTCTTTTCCAAGCAGAGGTGGTTATTTAAGTGGGAAGGATCATTAAGAAGATAAGGAAGACAGTGCTTTGTCGTAAAATATGCTGCCATTTCTGACAACAGGTGTCTCCTTCACGTCATTTCTTGCCTTTCTTTCCCTTATCCCCCCCCTTATCCTTGGGCTTTGCTTCTTCCTTTGGCTTTCCTGCTGCCGGTCCTTTTTCCTCTTCCTTTCCCTTTGCAGGCGGCTCTGGCTTTCCTATCTCCTTTTTTTCAGGAGGAACCAGCACATTCCTTTGGATCTTCTTGCCTCTGAAGTGTTTTCTTTGAAGACATATATCGATTAAAGGAAAAAATGCAGCCAAACCAATAAGGACCTGGAAAACAAAAGGAGCCTTATTATTTTCGCTTTTCATCCCGAAGCTGTCATATTTCCTTCCTGGTTTCTAATTTGTAAGTATGTGCTGTTAAATACCCCTTGTCCCCCTCAAACGACCAGACCCCGGAGACTTAGCTCCCCTCCCCCACCGCCCTGTCACTCCAGTGCTGCTTTCTCTCTTGAACCCTGGCCAGGGTGGGCCTTGTGCCTCTGGGTCAGCAGGTACAAGGAGGAGGCTATTAGTGTGGCTGGTTCCCTAGACTTCATCTTTATTTAAATGGTTTCTCAGCTGGAAAAATTTATCAGCTTTCCTTTCAAACTTTGCTTGGGTCTCAAGATTCTGTGAAAAGGAAAGAAGCCCTGTTCTTCAAATAGGGAAAACACCCATTCTCCAAAAGAGGTGATTTCTGAGCAAATAGAGAGCCCAACAGGAAAGACTCACCACGGCGATAACGTAGTTCATTGGCATGGTTTGTCGAGTTCGCACGGCAAACGCTGCAGCCCCCGCTAGGAAGATGGTGGCAAACAGGTCATTGAAAATGTCCTGGAACCGTGGGAGAGAGGAGTGTCAGCCTGAAACAGAGCCAAGGCCCCACTGACACCTGACCTAGTAGAGGGGATGGCTTCCTCCAAAGAGAATGATTTTCAGACTTCTGCCTAATTTTAAATATATATGCGTGTGTGTGTGTGTATAAAAAATAGTCTGTCTGGAAAAAGTCTAGGCATTATTAATATAACGAGAACAGTTTCCTGACATCGATGTAACCTGGCAGCCAAGGAGAGTGGACTGGATTGTGCATGTGAACAGTGAGGACTTCACTGTACCAGTCAGTGGGGGCCGTAGACTCTGGTGAGTGAGCCTGTGTCCTGTGTGGCCATCACATTCAAAATGACTTAGCGAGTAGAGCAACGTATCTGCATCAGATTTTGCATTAAGCCTGAACATTCCTCCATGGAAACTATTTGGATGATTCAGAAGGCTTTTGGGGACGACGCAATGAGTGCAGTGAAAATAAAAGTGTGGCACAAATGCTTCAAAGATGATCGAGAACCTGTTGACAGTGATCCGCATTCTGGAAGGCCTGCAACAAGCTGAACACCTGAGAATGTTGAACGTGTATGGGCTGCAATCAACAGAGATCAGTGACTGCCAGTGGGGGTTCCAGAAACTACTGTGTCCGAGATTTTGATGCAGGACCCTGGCATGAAACGAGCCATGGCAAAATTCATTCCACAGCTTCTGCTACCAGAACAGAAGGAACATCGTGCTGTAGTTGCTAATGACTTGATTCAAACTGCTACCAGTGAACCAGATTTCCTCAAGAAGGTCATAACCGGAGATGAATCATGGGTCTATGGCTATGATCCAGAAAGGAAGGCCCAGTCATCCCAATGGAAGTTGCCTGGTTCTTCACACCTGAAGAAGGTGGGGCAAAGTTGCAGCAAGATCAAGACCATGTTAACTGTGTTTATTGATTGGAAAGGTGTCGTCCATGACAAGTATGCCCCTCCAGGCCAAGCAATTAATAAGAAGTACTAGCTCAATGTTATTCATCAGTTGAGATGCAATACAATGAAAATGGACACAGCTGTGGGTAACTGGTGATTGGCAGCTTCAGCACAACAATGTGCCTGCTCATGCATCGCGTCTTGTGCAGAGTTTTTTGGTGAAACATCAAATCACCCAAGTGACTCAGCCCCCGCCAGCCCAGATTTGGCACCCCATGACCTCTGGCTTTTCCCAAAACTAAAGTCACCTTTGAAACAGAAGAGATTTCAGAATTTCAGGCCATCAGTGAGATTCAGGAAAATATGATGGGGCAGCTGATGGCGATTGGGAGAACTGTGTGAGGTCCCAAGGTGCCTACTTTGAAGGGGACCAAGGGATCATTGTCCTATGTAAAATGTTTCTTGTGTCTTGTATTTTCTTCAATAAATGTCTCTAGTTTTCATATTACATGGGTAGATACCTTCTGGACAGATCTATCATAGCTAATCTGTATCTCTATCATCTGTATCTATCTATCTATCTATCTCCATATATCTCTAATCTGGCTTGGTGGACATACCTGTGTCCCCTCAGCTGGGCTCTTTGAGTCGAGACCCAAAGCCCAGGATGTTTAATGGCTTTTTATGGCTCCCTCTGCTACCATGTCATCTGTGAAAGCATATATTTAATGGCCAGTTATGTTGCCCCCCCCCCCCCGGCCTGCCAGCACTCATTTAAATAAATGCAAAACTACCATAATGATATCCCTCTTGAGCACCATGCTGATCATCTTTCTGCTCTCAGGACCAGCTTCCCGCTCTGGAGCTGGGTCGGCTGGATTGCTGGTGGGAGGCTCTGTTGGACTCTGGCGCTCTCACTGGGAGATTGGCAGCTGCCTTTTCACCCCTTGCCCTCCACCCCCACCTTACTTCCCAGAGGCACCCTGCTTTGCAAGGCTGTACCACCTCCTCTATATTCAAACCTCTTTCCCATCCCTTGTGGCCTCAGTCTTGCCCTTGCCTCACACTTGTTTCCCTTTACCCTACTGACAAGGTCCTGATGTTCCCAGGGTAGACCAGAGGGTTGCCTTCCATGTTGGCCTCCCCTTAGGCACAATGCACCGTTGCTCCCTGGCACAGCCAAACTTGTCAGAGTTGGCCAAACCACTGCCACAGCCAGCTGCTTCCTCCCCCATCCATCGCTCCTTGGGTGATGCTAGCCCAGAGCTGTGCGCCCCTCATCCAGGGGGCTGTCTCCAGCCCTGCGGCAATGAATGGTTGATGCCCACACTTTCCTTTGATTTCTAGGATGCCGTTTTCTGCAAATTGTCCTCCGATCACTTCGTCTCAGTCCTTTTCTTTTCCCTTTCAATGTTTTGAACTGTAACACGTTTCAAACAAACAAAATAATAAAACATCCCATTCCTACTCCCACTTCCACCAGCCTTGAATCACTGACATTAAATAGATGTTAATGTCTTGCAGCATTTGCTTCAGGTCTCTTTAAAAGCAATCAATCAAACAAACAAACACACACACAAAATAGAAGTGAACCTTGGTGAAGTGAGCTGCGGTCTCACCATTCCGCCCTTTTCTGCCCCTGTGCCTAAGGCAACCTTGTATTGGAAGTTGATGGGTAGATTTTCCAAGTGTGTATCAGTATTTCCTTTAATATGCTATACTCATACACAATATGTACTATTTTGTGTGTTTCAAATGTTTTAATTTAAATAAAAGATATTCTCTTCTAGCACTTGCTTTTTAAACTGAAAATTTTTGAGATTTACCCATTTCGAGATATGCAGATTGAATTCACTGATTTTAACTGGGGTATCCTACGGTATGAATAAACCAAACTAGACACATCAGGTTGTTTCTACTTTTCCTTTTTTTAAAAAGGAATTTTTATTGTTTGACTTGAGAGAATGAGAGAGAAATGCCAATTTGTTGATGGGGATTGAACCCACAACCTTGGCATGTAGGGATGACACTCTAACCAACCCAGCTACCCGGCCAGGCTTCATTTTCACCTTCTAGAAAATTGTTCTAAACTCTGCTACAGTGACTGCTCTCGTCTGTGCCTCCTACACACACCTTCTCTTCTGCTGGGTATTGCCAAGATCCTCACTAAAGTGCTTGCGCCAGTTTCCACTCATTGCAACAATGTATAGGGCTTCCATTTGCCATGTCCTTGCCAACCCCAGGATTACCAGGCTTATTTCTTTTTGCCAATTTGAAGAGTCAAAATGCTACCTCGTTGTTGTAAATTTTCAGGGCATCGGGTACTAGTGAAGCATTTTTAAAAACATGTTTAAGGCATTTTATGTTTCTTGCCTATTGATATCCCTTGTTCATTTTTCTGTTGGCTTGTATAAGAATTTTTGTTTATGATGTCTTCTGTTGTAAATTTTAAATTATAACAGGATACATAGCTCCCCTCCTCCAAGAACATTTGGTAAATATTTCCATACAACTGTTTTGTAACACTACCTCTGTTATATACCAAGTTGCCATTCGTATGTAGGTCTGTTTCTGAGTTCTTTTTTCTATTCCAGTCTTAGTTTGCTCAGGCTGCTGTAACAAGATACAACAGATTGGGTGGTTTAAACAATAGCCACTTATTTTCTCATAGTTCTGCAGACTAGAAGTTCATGATCAAGGTGCCAGAAAATTTAATTTCTGGTGAGGGCTCTTTCCCTTGTTTGCAGATGGCTGCCTTCTCTTTGTGTCCTCACATGACCCTTCAATGGTGTACCAGGTGGGGGTGGGGAGAGAGAGGGAGTGGGGAGAGAAAGAAGGAAGGAGAGCTTTGTCTTTCTTTTTATAGGAACATTAATCCAATTGGATTGGGGCCCCACCCTTATGGTCTCATTTAATCTTAATCACTGCTCTATAGGTCCCATCTGCAATTACAGCCACACAAGGGTTAGGATTTCAGCATCCAAAAGTTGGGGATACACAAACATTCACTCCATAATAACCCCATTAGTCTGTCTGTCAATCCTGAGCTAGGCCCTGGCTGGTGTAGCTCAGTGGATTGAGCTGGGCCTGTGAACCAAAGGATCGCAGTTCAATTCCCAGTCAGGCCACATGCCTGGGTTGCAGGACAGTTCCCAGCAGGGGACACATGAGAGGCAACCACACATTGATATATCTCTCCCTCTCTCCTTCCTTTCCCCTCCAAAGATAAATAAATAAAATCTTTAAAAAAAAAATCCTGAGCTAGTGCCAAAGTTTTACAGCAGGGGTGTCAAACTCATTTTCACTGGGGGCCACATCAGCCTCGCAGTTGCCTTCAAAGGGCTGAATGTAATTTCAGGACTGTGTAAATGTAACTACTCCTTAATAGTTAACTGAGAGCTCAGCACTGCCGCCAGGTAGAAACCAGGTGCCAGGCCATATAAAACAACGTGGAGGGCCGGATTCATGTTTGACACCTGTGCTTTATAGAAATTCAAATATTGTGTATGGGGTGAGTCTGTCCTTGTAATTCTTTTTATTATTCCATAAGAATTATTTTAAAAAATATATTTTATTGCTTATGTTATTACAGTTGTCCCATTTATTTCCTCCCTTTTATCCCCTTCTACTCTGCAGCATCCCTCTCTCCAGCATCCCTCCCCCTTAGTTCATGTCCATGGGTTATACACTTAAGTTCTTTGGCTTCTCCATTTCCCATACTATTCTTAACCTCCCCCGTCTGTTTTGTACCTACCATTTATGCTTCTTAGTCCCTGTACCTTTTCCCCCATTCTCTCCCATCCCCCTCCCTGCTGATAACCCTCCATGTGATCTCCATTTCTGTGATTCTATTCCTGTTCTAGTTGTTTGATTAATTAGCTTTTGGGTTTTTTTTTTTTTTTTTTTTTTTTTTTTTTTTTTTTTTTTTTTTTTTTTTTTTTTTTTTTTTTTTTTTTTTTTTAGGTTCAGTTGTTGATAGTTGTGAGTTTGTTGTCATTTTAATGTTCATATTTTTGATAATTTTTTTCTTAGATAAGTCCCTTTAACGTTTCATATAATAAGGTCTTGGTGATAATGAACTCCTTTAACTTTACCTTAACTGGGAAGCACTTTATCTGCCCTTTCATTCTAAAAGATAGCTTTGCTGGATAGGGTAATCTTGGATGTAGGTCCTTGCCTTTCATGACTTTTGAATACTTCTTTCCAGCCCCTCCTTGCTTGCAAGGTTTCATTTGAGAAATCAGCTAATAGTCTTATGGGAACGCCTTTGTAGGTAACTGTCTTCTTTTCTCTTGCTGCTTTTAAAATTCTCTTCTGCCTTGGCTAGTGTAGCTCAGTGGATTGAGTGCCAGACTGGAACTAAAGGGTCACTGGTTCAATTCCCTGTCAGGGCACATGCCTGGGTTGTGGGCCAGGTCCCCAGTAGGGGTTGTGCAAGAGGCAATCACACATTGATGTTTCCCTCTCTCCCTGTTTGTCTAAAAATAAAATAAATAAAATCTTAAGAAAAAATAAAATTTTCTCCTTATCTTTAATCTTGGGTAATGTAATTATGATATGCCTTGGTGTGTACTTCCTTGGGTCCAACTTCTTTGAGATGCTCTGAGCTTCCTGGACTTCCTGGAAGTCTTATTTCCTTTCCTTCCTTTCCTTGGGGAAGTTCTCCTTCATTATTTTTTCAGCTAAGTCTTCAATTTCTTGCTCTTCCTCTTCTCCTTCTGGCACCCCTATGATTTAGATACTGGAATGTTTAAAGTTGTCCCGGAGGTTCCTAAGTCTCTCCTCGTTTTTTTGAATTCTTTTATCTTCACTTTGTTCTGGTTGAATGTTTATTTTTTCTTTCTGGTCCGAATTGTTGATTTGGGTCCCGGTTTCCTTCCTGTCACTGTTGGTTCCCTGTACATTTTCCTTTATTTCACTTTGCATAGCCTTCACTTTTTCCTCTAATTTGCCACCATACTCAACCATTTCTGTGAGCATCCTGATTACCAGTGTTTTGAACTCTGCATCTGATAGGTTGGCTATCTCTTTGTTGCTAGTTCCATTTTTGGAGCTTTGATCTGTTTTTTCATTTAGGCCACTTCTTTTTTCATCTCCAGGAGCCTGTTACATAGTAAAGGGTGGAGCCTTAGGTGTTGACCAAGGTGGGGCAACCCATGTCCCTGCGTTGTGACGCTGTATGAGGGGGAGGGGTCAGAGAGGAAACAATGCCACTTGCTCCGCTCTCTGCTGGATTTCAGTCACTTCCCTGGCTACTCACAATCAAATTGGGCCCTTCTGGTGCTGATTCCCAGTGGGCGGGCTTGTGTACGTTCCAGGACCCTGTGAGGCTGGGAGTTTCTCCCACTGCCACCTCAACCCCCACAGGTGTTTTCAGTCAGAGGTTTGAGGCTTTATTTCCCCACTGCAGCCCTGAGTTGCACAGTCGTTCTCACTCCCCAGTTGTTCTTTCTGGTTTATCCACATGTGAACGTGGGACCACTCAGTCCACCAGCTGCTACTTCGCTGGGTCTGCCAGACGCTGCCTCACCCAGGCCTCCAGCTGCTGCCTTGCCCCGAGTCCTCTCCGCCAGGCTGCTCGTCTCCACCCCTCCTACTGGTCTGGATAAATGTGCCTTCTTTAACTCCTTGGTTGTTGGACTTCCATACAGTTTGATTTTCTGTCAGTTCTGTTTTTTTTTTTAATTTGTTGTTATCCTTTTGGTTGTGCAGGGAGGCACAGTGTGTCTACCTATACCTCCATCTTGGCCGGAAGTTGCCTCTTCCATAAGAATTTTAGAATCGCGTGTAAAGTTCCATGAAGAACCTTTCTTAGGATGAAATCTCATTTAATTTATAGGTTACTTTGGAATTAATTGCCATCTTTATGATAATAACTCTTTACATCTGTGAATGGTATATTTCTCCATATTTTTAGGGTTTTCTTTTGTGTCCATTAATAAAATGTTATAATCTCTATAGAAAGTCATACACACCTTTGAGCAGGTTTATTCTCAGACACCTGGTAGTCTGTTGTTTTAAATGTCTGTTTTTGAAAGGCCACATTTTTTCATTGTTTGTTGCTCATAGTCAGGAACATTAATGTTTTTGTCTTTGGTAACCTTGTGGAACCCAGATCAACTCTAGTAGACTGTAGATTCTCTTGGACTTTCTGTGTAGAGAATCATACGATGTGTGAGTAATGCTAGATTTCTCTCCCTTCCCAATCCATATACCTTTTGTTTTTCTTGTCACGTTGGACTGACTCAGATCTCTGCAGAATGTTAAATAGAAATGGGGATGGTAGTCATCTTCAAGGAAATGCTTTTAAAGTTTTACCATGAAATGAAATGTTTATGTTAGGTTTGGGTCGACACCTATTATTAAGAAAAGGAAGTTCCCTTTTTTCCTGGTTTTCTAAGAATAAGTGTTGAATATTACTAAATAGTTTTTCAGCAGCTTATGAGATGATGAAATGTTTTTCTTGTCTAAATGAAGGATGGTGAATTATATTAATAGAATCTTGAAAACTAAACCATCTTTACATCCCTGGTGGAAACCCTGCTTGACCATGATATATTGCTTGCTTTATATACTGCTGGGGTTCAGTTTGCTATTTTATCGAGGATTTTATGGCTACATGCAAATAAGATAGACATATAGTTTACTTTTATTATAATGTCTGGTTTTAAGATCAAAGCTCCAGCAGTTAGTACAACATGTTATGAAACCTTTAGAAAAAAAGAGAGAGAGAAGGAACAGACCAATGGAACTGAATATAAAATCCAGAAATGAACCCTGCATATGGGAGTTAGCATTTAACAAAAATGGCACTTCAAACCAGTGAGGAACATGCACCATTTAATACATTAGTAAATCTAGGGACAAAGTAAAACAGCTGGGTAGCCATCAGGATTTAAAGCTAGTGTCATGGTTCACACCATAGACCAAAATAACTCCGGGGGAATCAAAAGATTTAAATGTAAAACATTGAGCCAGTGCCAGATGAAAACATGGATGAATAATTTTATAATCTGTTTTTAAAAAATTTTTTTTGTGTTCACTTCTGTAAGTTATATTTTTTCTAGGAAATTAACTATGTAAACTTTCCATGTTATTCACATAAAAGTTTATATTTTCTATGTGATCTTTAAAAGCTCTTGATCTTTATACTAACATTTTCTTTGTTTCTTTCTTTTAAAAAAAGACCTTGAGAAAAATTTGAGATATGTATACTTTATTAGTCATTTCAAAGAACTATATATTTGGTTTTATTAGTCATTACTATGGTTTTTATTTTCCCATGTCATTAATTTTAGCTCTTATCTGTGGCATTGCCTTCTTCATTCCATTGTTTTGTTTTGGTACCTTCTTGAGATAGACACTTGAACTGTTAATTTTCAGTGTTCTTTTCTAATTGCATAGACTTGAATTTGAATTATTTAGCTGCATCCTACAGGTAGTGTTTGCAAATATTTTATATAACTAAATCCCCATATGTTTAGGGAAAACATTAAGGTCCTTACCCCCAAACACATGGGGATTTAGTTAAATTTTGCTGATTTCTAATTACATTGCATTGAAATTAGAGAATGTTGTCTGTATGATATCAGTTCTTTGTTACTTGTTCACATTTGCTTTGTGGTCTTATTAAGGATATAATTTTAATGATTGTTCCAAGTATGTTTGAAAAGAATATACTGTATAGCCTATTACTGTTCGGTGTAGGGTCCTATGTGTTCTATATGCCAGCAGACCAAGCTATCAATTACTTAGGCAGGCATGTTAAAATCTCCCATTAAGGTTGCTATTTGCCAATTCTTTCTTACAATGAAGTCTATTTTTGTATTTTTTATATTTGGAGGCTATATTGTTAGGTGCATACAAGTTCAGAATTGCTATAGGTAATGGTTTTCTTTATATATCTTTTTAAAAATATAAAATTGATATAATCTGGTATTAAAGTTATACCATCTCTCTTTTAGTTAGTATTTTCCTCTCATTATTTTTCTCATTTCTTGCTTTTCAATTTTTTATTGTATTTTTTTCCATCACTATTTAGCCCCCTTTCCTCCCCTCCCCCCAAATCACCTCCCTGCTGTCCATGTCCATGAATCCTTTCTCCTTTTTCCTCCTTCCCTCCACCCCCTAACCTGCCCCATTTCTTATAACCTTTCCCCACATGCCTTGTAATTTTGTATATTGTCGGGTTAATAAAAGTTTTGTTCTTAGAGTCCTCTGTCTTTCAAGTGAAGAATATAGTCTGTTTATATTTGTCATCATTTCTGATATATTTGGATACATGTGTAGCATTTTGCTTTTTCTAATTCACATACACCACACATGTTTTTATTTTTCCCTTCCATTTCACCTTTTCCCCCTCAACAGGTTTGATGTTATATACCCTGGAATTATATTCTTAAAAAGAATATAGTGGAATATTTTAATATGTTAATGTTTATATTATCATTATGTCTATATTACTAACCAACACCACCCCCCAACCAAGAACTTTTAGTTCTTATTGTACACAACTGCTGTGGTCTTACATGTTATTATGTTGCTGCTGCTTTAGTTCCATGTGTTTTAGTGTTCTCTCCCCAAAATAAGCTATTGCGATATATTTTTAAAAACCCTCTGTCTTAATGTGTATTGAAGTCAGGCTATAAGCTGACTAGGTTTTTGGCTTACAGTTTCTTTTTTGACATTGCCAGCATTTCTTGGGGGTTTATTTCTTCCTGAAGGACACACTCTTTAGTTTTCAGTGAGAGTCAGTGAATATGTTTTTATTCTTTGTCTGAAAGTGTCTTTATTTTTTTTTTCCACCTCAGCCCTTCAAAGAAACTATTCCATTGTTTTCTGGCCACTGTCATTGTTGTTGAAAAATATATAGTTTGCCCAATAGTTTGAGTGTGTATTTTTTAAGGTAAATTGTTCATGAATTGTTCTCCCAGTTTCCTTTAGTTCTTTGAGCATTTTCAAGACAGTTGATTTAAAGTCTGTGTCTGTTAAGTCTAATATCTGGCCACTTTCAGGAATGGTTTCTATTGACTTGTTTTCTGTGAGTGGGCCTAAGTTTTTTTCCTTGTTTTGCATGTCACGTAGTTTTGAATACAATAATGTCGTTACTCTGAAAACCACATTCCCCCTTTCCCCAGGTTAGTTGTTGCTGCTCGTGAGTTGCAGTCATTTGTCTGTTTAGTGACTTTTTCTAAACTATTTTTTGAAAAACTGTATTATTTACTCTTGTGTGGCCACTGAAGTCTCTGTTTCGTCAGGTATTGGTTTGACAGGCATTTCTGTAAATATCTGGAAACAGACAGAAATGCTCTGCCAGTCTTTGCAGGGGGGCTTAGTGTTGCAGCATTGCTTCCGCACTTGTCTAGGCTGTTTGCAACACTTAGTTTCCTCTTGCTGCTTGTGCAGAGCATAAAGGTCAGCAGGAGCTGAAAGCTTAGAGTCTTTTCTGAGAATGCATTCAGGCCTGGGCATGCGCATGGCCTTCTAAACTCCCTGGTGTAGGGAGAAGCTTTTCATAGCTTTGACTCCTCCATGGATCTCCTTACCCACCCTCTTCCTTCACACACTTCTGGTCTGTCTGCCGCTTGCCTCGTGTATTTTCCCTCGTCCCAGGTAGCTATGGTTAGTTTAGTATATTTGCCAAAGTAGAATTTGACAAATTCCCTCTAGGAGGCTGCTTCCGTCCTGGGTAAGCTCCGAGGCAGGTGAAACAAAGGCAAGACTCAGGGCCGACCCCTCAGGGAGCCACCAGACAGGCCAAACCGCACATCATAATTCTTTGAAACAAGGTCTGTGTTGCTCCTTTTGCCATCGACAAGGAATGTGGCCAGGAATGTGGACTGTCGTCTTCACGACTACTGGGAAGCTGGAGAGCAAGCGGTGGCAGGCGTGGAAGTTAGAATGTCATAACTCTCTCTTACTGAAATTCAACAGCTGATTTCTTCATTAAGCATTCCCCTGGTTATGATAAGTTTTTAAAAAATTAGATCCCAGAGTACTGAAAAAGTTGATTCTGACCGGGTTGACATCTAGTCATTGCTTTAATGGAGGGGTAGACTTCGAGAGTTCCTTACTCTGCCATTTTCATGTCGCTCATGAAATCTTGAGGGTTCTCAGTTCTTACAAATTTGGGTGTTTCCTCTCCTACCTTCTCCTGAGTCTCTTCTTCCTCTTAGGCTTATGATGGGCTTTTTCATTTCATATCCTCTGTCTCAACTTCTTTTATATTTTCTCTCTCTCTCAGTGCTGTGTTCTGGGTAATTTCTCTCCATCTTTTAGTTCACTAACTCTCCAGCTTGGTCTGATATGCTTTTAAACCCATCTACTGACATTTTTATTTTAATAATTATACAGGGTGGGACAAAAGTAGGTTTACAGTTGTGAGTGTGCAAAACACAGAGTTTATTCTTATTTTGTTATTTATGAATTATTGTGTTGTTTTCCATATGAATAACTGTAAACCTACTTTTGCCTCACCTTGTATGTTTAACTCTAGACGTTATATTTTGTGCTTTACAAAAGATCTGTCTAGCCCTGATGAGGTAGCTCAGTTGGTTGGAGCATCATCCCGGCGTGCCAGGGTTGTAGGCTTGATCCCCAGCAGGACACATACAATAGGCAACCAGTGAAGGCATAAATAAGTGGAACAACAGGTCAGAGTTTCTCTCTTTCTCTCTCTCTCCACCCTTCTCTCTACACCCTTCTCCTCTCTCTCTCCCAAATCAATAAAAAAATTACCATTATAAAATATATCTGTCTACTCTATCCTCATAATGTCTTATTCTTTTCTTAGGGCTCTTATTTATGTCTTTAATACTTTTAAATATATTTCCTATTTTCCAACAGCTTTTCAATTATCTTGTATTTTCAGTGTTCTAATCCTCCCATTTGTTATGTTTGCTGATTCTTGATTCTTAGTCATGGGGATTTTAAAATAAGACGTTTTGTAGTTTTGAACTGTGAGTTCATTTTTGAGAAGCCATTCCCCCGCCCCCAACACCCATCCTGAGAGAATCTCTAGGCTTTGATTGTGATTTCGTATTTCTTTCTGTCAAGAGTCCCAGGGATATCATCAAAATATCATCAAATTGGGATCAGTTTTTATGCAAATTCTCAGGCATTACGTTTTCTAAGCTGCATAAGATTTCTAAGCTGAAGGTAGTAAAAATTCAAACCAAAAATGTATAAAATCCAGGCTCAAGACTTCTGTTTCTCAAGGTGGTCTTTGTTTGTTTGTTTGTTTTTTCACTCAAAGCTCAGGCAGAGATGAACATCTTTTGTTCCATCAGCTTGTTTCTTGTTCCTCTGTGTGGGGGAAAGGTGTCTTCTTTGCCTTTTCCCTAAGGGCGTCGTCTTTGCAGGTTTCTGGCTTTATGCAGGGCTCTCAGTTCTAAGTCCCCACTTTGGTTGGGGACCAGGGCCTCATTCCTAGGGTGAGAGTGGAAGAAAATCCATACCCTGGGTTTCTTCGATAGCACTTCATGAGCCCTCCTACCCACACTTCAGTGGCTCATTCCACCGCTGTTCCTGTTCTCCATTTCTGACGCCTGTGGGTTTTTCTTTTCTTTTCTTGCCAGCTCAGCCATTCAGTTAAAGCAGCAGTAGTTACATTCCCCCTAGTCGTTTAGGTAACTACTGAAGTTTAGGTAAGCGCAGCAGGAGAATTTCCAGAGTTCATTGACTTTTCTTTTTTTAAAACATATTTTATTGATTATACTATCACAGTTGTCCCATTTTGCCCCTTCACTCTCCTCTACCCTGCACACCCCCTCCCACCCACATTCCTCTCCTTTAGTTCATGTCCATGTGTCGTACTTATAAGTTCTTTAGCTTCTACATTCCCATACTGTTCTTATCCTCCCCCTGTCTATTTTCTACCCACCGTCTATGCTACTTATTCTCTGTATCTTTCCCCCCTCTCCTCTTCCCACTCCCCTGTTGATAACCCTCCATGTGATCTCCATTTCTGTGTTTCTGTTCCTGTTCCAGATGTTTGCTTACTTTGTTTTTCTTTTTGTTTTAGGTGTGGTTGTTAATAATTGTGAGTTTGCTGTCATTTTACTGTGCATGTTTTTTATCTTCTTTTTCTTAGGTAAATCCCTTTAACATTTTGTATAATAAGGGCTTGGTGATGATGAACTCCTTTAACTTGACCTTATCTGAGAAGCCTTTATCTTCCCTTCCATTCTAAATGACAGCTTCGCTGGATAGAGCAATCTTGGATGTAAGTCCTTGACTTTCATGACTTGGAATACTTCTTTCCAGCCCCTTCTTGCCTGTAAGGTCTCTTCTGAGAAATTGTCTGACAGTCTGATGGAAACTCCTTTGTAGGTAACTGTCTCCTTATCTTTTGCTGCTTCTAGGATTCTCTCCTTCATTTTAATCTCGGGTAATGTAATTATGATGTGCCTTGGTGTGTTCCTCCTTGGGTCCAACTTCTTTGGGACTCTCTGAGCTTCCTGGACTTCCTGGAAGTCTATTTCCTTTGCCAGATTGGGGAAGTTCTCTTTTATTATTTGTTGAAATAAGTAAATAAGTTTTCCACTTGTTGCTCTTCCTCTTCCCCTTCTGGTAGCCCTATAATTCGGATGTTGGAACGTTTAAAGATGTCTTGGAGTTTCTTAAGCCTCTCCTCATTTTTTTGAATTCTTGTTTCTTCCTTCTTTTCTGTTTGGTTGTTTGTTTCTTCCTTCTGGTCCACTCCATTGATTTGAGTCTCAGTTTCCTTCCCATCACTATTGGTTCCCTGTGCATTTTCCTTCATTTCACTTATTGTAGCCTTCATTTGTTCATCTAATTTGCGACCAAAATCAACCAATTCTGTGAACTTCCTAATCATCAGTGCTTTGAGCTGTGCATATGATAGGTTGGCTATCTCTTCGTTGCTTAGTTGTATTTGTTCTGGAGCTTTGATCTGTTCTTTTGTTTGGGTCATTTTTTTTTTTGGTCTTGATGAACCTGTTATGTACGAGGGGTGGAACCTTAGGTGTTCACCAGGGTGGGGCAACCCAGTCGCTGGGTTGCGATGCTGTATGTGGGGCAGGGGTCAAAGAGGGAACAATGGCACCTCCTCCACTCTCTGCCGGCTTCCAGTCCCTTCCACCACCTCCCCCACTGAAACTGAGCCCTTCTGGTGCTGATTCCCATGTGGGTGGGCTTGTGTACATTCTAGGACCCTGTGGGACTCTCCTTCAAACTCTCTTGTGAGGCTGGGAGTCTCTCCTGGCACCTCAACCCCCATAGGTGTTTTCAATTGGTGATTTGAGGCTTTATTTCCCCACACTGGCGCCCTGGGCCCTGTGGTCCATCTCACTTCCCAGTTTCGCCTGGTTTATCTGCGCACGAATGTGGGACCGCCTGGTCTGCTAGCCACCTTGCACACTGTGCCCCTCCACAATCTGGGGCCTTGCTGGGTGCCCAGGGTCTGCCAGCTGCCATCTGTGCACTGAGTGCTGCCTTTTTTTTTTTTTTTGGCCGCAACCCCTCTCCACCCATCCACCCGATTCCACCCCTCCTACTGGTCTGGATGAATGTGTCTATTTTAACTCCGTGGTTGTTGGACTTCTATACAGTTCAATTTTCTGTCATTACTGGTTGTTTTTTATTTCTAAATTTTTATTGTCCTTATTTTGGTTGTACAAGGAGGAATAGTGTGTCTACCTATGCCTCCATCTTGGCCGGAAGTCCTCTGATTTTTCGTCTTGCTGGAACCAAAAGTGTCTTTTCTCAAACTCCTGGGCAGGGAATACTCCTGGGCGGGGAACTTGCTCTCTGCCTGTCCCTTTATTTTGTCCTCTACTTATTCCTTTTCTAAAAGTCTTATTTGGCCTTCTTCTCCTTTCTCACTATACTGGTGGTCCTCACATACTTCACTGGACTTGTGGATCCCTAGACCCTAATTACCTTTTTTTCATCCTCACCCAAAGATATGTTTTTATTGATTTTAGAGAAAGGAAGGGGAGAGGAAGAGAGAAGGGGGCGGGAGGGAGGGAATGAAGTGCAGGAGGGGCAGAGAGAGATGTGAGAGAGAAATATCAATCAGTTGCCTCCCATACATGTCCTGACTGGGAATCAAACTTGGAACCTAGGTATGCACCCTGAGTGGGAATTGAACCTGTAACCTAAGTATGTGCCCTGACCAGGAATCGAACCTGCAACCTTTTGATGTACGAGACAAGGCTCTAACCAACTGAACTACCCTGCCAGGGCTGGACCCTAATAATTTTTAACAAGTTGGCAGGACAGAGTGTAGTTAAGGACTCAGATTCTACTGACAAAGCTGGGTTTGAATCTTTTTTTCTGCCACTTCCTGGCTGAGCTACCTGGGGCAAGTTACTTGGCCATGCTGAGCCCATTTCACGTGTAAAGTGAGTGAACCACTGAGCACAGGACTCTGGAGGCATGCTGTGAATGTGCAATGAATAAGGGAGCCTTGGGAGAGGCAGGAGTTAGGTGTAGGTGTGCTCTGTGATTACATAGGTAATGGGCAGGCCTTCAAGTCCTCAGGCTCCTCCTCCAGCACCTTACATTCACTCCTCAGGCAGAATCACCGGAGTGAGTACCACTGCCCTGCTCTTACACATGAGGACGCAGAGGCTAGAGGTGGCTGGGTAACTTGCCTTGTCCTATTCCTGGCAGTAGAGGACTGCTTCGGGCTGAACAGCCTTCACAGGGATTGTCACTGGAGATCTGAGGCTGCTTTAGAAGTGACTTTTTAAAAAAGAATTCTCACTTTACTGATTTATGGGAAGATTGTTTTTTTTCTTTGCATTCTGGGAATGGGGTGCCTGCCTTTTGGGTGATCTCCCCAGTCAGATGTGAGCTGGCACAGGGGTTGGGAGGAAAAGGTAGTTGCTGCACCTCCCCTCTGCCCAAGTAGAGCAAATCCTTAGGGAAGCGAAGACCTTGTGGTTTGACCATGAGGTGGGTAAGAGGCTCCTGCCCCAAGCTGGGCTTTTTTTGAAGCCTTTTCTGCCCCAGCCCCACCCAAAGGTGCTGAGCCCATGTCTGGGCACTAACATGGGAAGTGAGGCCTCTCTCTGTCAACACTTGTGAATGCACACTGGCCTCCTGGCCTCTGGCACTCCGCCTTGCCCCTCACTTACAGTAATGGGCCACAGGATAAAGGGCATGAATCTCTGGATGGCCAAGGTGTGGATGATGATGAAAAAGCAGAAGATGGACACTTCCATGGTGATGACGAGTGTCAGGAGGGGGTGCACGGTGGTCCCGGTGAACATGATCAGTGCAGCTATTAGGCAGCCCTGCTGGGAGACATAGGCCTGAGCCTCCGCAAAGGGTTCTCACCTACTCCCGAGCCCCTCTAGAGCCCTTTGGAACCCGCTCCTCCCTCTCTCTGTCTTTGGGTGCCCTGCCCCCCGCCCCCGGGGGTACCAGGCCCACTTACCAAGCTTAGGATCTTGACCTCCGCATGCCCCATAACCCAGAACTCTCTGTTGCTGTCCTTGAATTCCCACTTGTAGCGGCGACATCCCTTCCTGGTGCCCACTTGATCCTTGGGCTGTACCGATTTTACCTTTGGCGGTATCTCTTCCCCTTTCGCATCATCTTTCTGATCACCGGGTTTGGCGTCTGTGGGCGGGGGTGCCCCGGCTGGGGGTGGGGGCGCTGCTCCCGGTTTGCCCTTTTTGCCTTTGTCTGCCATATTTGCGTGGGACTCCTCAGCTTCTCACGGCCTGCCCAATTTCACTGCTGTCCCTGGACAGGCCTGGCCTTTGAGCCAGCCTGGTGCCAACTAGCTTCCTCAGAGGCCACCCTCAGCCAACGGCCAAGACCGGCTAGGCTAACGCTTGGCGCCCTTTCCACGCACGCGCGCGCGTGCGCCCCTTCTCACCGCGCAGGGCTTGCCCACCTCACCGCGAGGCCGAGATGTTGGCCCACCCCCCACGCAGGAGCCCCCGCCCCTCCTCCAGGCCCATACCCAGGTCCCACCTCCGCCCGGAGCTCCCCTCACGGTCCAGCGTGGCCCCGCAACGTGGCCCCAGGGTGGGGTCAAAGGCCTTGCCGTGACCTCCCGGGACAGCCGTGCCCAGTGGCCCACGGGCGCACCGGCCTGTGCAGGAAAATGTAACTCGACTTTTACACAAGGTAACACGTGGAAGCAGAAGTGTTCCCGACTTAGCAGCCCTGATTTTATGATCACATGTGGGCCGACTTGGGTGACAGAACGTGAACTCAGTGGTGGGAGGAGCGGGAGGGAGACACAGCCCCTGGTGCTCGCTAAGGTGCTCCTGAAGATACTCGCGAAGGTGTCCTCGAGGGTGTCCGTGAAGATGCCCCTGAGGGTGCCCGCGAAGATGCTCCAGAGGGTGCCTGCGAAGATACTGCCGAGGGTGCCCATGAGGATGTTGCAGAGGATGCCTGCGAGGGTGCCTGCACGGGTGCCGGAGAGGGTGTGGGGATGAGCGCTTCCTGGGGTTCTGGGACGGGTTCTGCCGGGTGTGGGGAGGAACTGGGTTGGCCGTCGGATCTCAGCGCTGTTTTCATGAGATTCCTCATCTTCTTGGTGACCACAATCGCATCGATGAGACACACGATTAGCGCACTGAGACACAGGGACTGTCAGACACAGGACCATATGCAGGAAGGAAAGGAAGGGTTATTTTGCAGCTCAGGAGCCACCTGTCTTCCTTATCCCCATCCCTGGATGGGGGTTGCCTCTTGTCCCTCTCTGACCCTCCAACACCTGCTGTGACCCTTTCCGCTGCTCCCAGGAAAAGGAATTTTGGAAATGGTGGGTTTTGCTGCCAATCATGGCCTCACCCGATTCCTGAGGCACAGGAAAGGGCCAGAGATGGGCACTGGCCTTAGGAGACTCCAGGTGGGACTGAGATGGTGCTTGGAGGACAGAACTCTTCCAGCTAAGTTTGAAAGGGCAGGAAGGAGTTCCCAAGGGAACCAACTGGGAGGAGGACTCCAGGTGCTGGACTGAGGTCTCCAAGGAATCTGAGGTGGCTGAGACCTCTGGAGCTGTGGAGGGAGGGGGCAGAGTTGAGGCAGGAGAAATGCAGGGTCTGGGACTTTATCAAGGAGAGGTCAGCTGGCAGACTCATAAAGCCCACTTGCTGAATGGGGAGGTGACTGGAGAGCGAACCAGGCTGGAGGCAGGGGGACCAGTGGATGGTGGTGGGGCTCCTGCCATCCAGGTAAGAACTGATGGAGACCAGGGAGTGGGAGCCCCTGGCAGGTAGGAGAAGACTTGGTGGCTGAGTTAGCAGGTGGGGATCAGCTCCTGTCCGCCTTGGATGTTTCTCTTTCTGGTCACTTCCACTTAATCCCCAGGCTGCTGCTGTGAATTTTTCCCAGGTGGGTGCTACCCCATCTAACCTGTGAGCTCCCCCAGGTGGCAAGAATTCTCACCTTGGCATTAAAAGCCTGGCACTATCCAATGGGGTTGGCAAATAGTGACTGATTATGGATGGAATTCAAAGAACGTAAACTGTTTTTTTTCTGGATTAATTTGTTACCATTGCTTAACTTCTTGAATCAAAGTCTCACCTGCCCACGCCACACCCCACGTCTTCCAAGCGTGTGATCTGCCATATTTTGTGCTCTTTCTGTGAGGGTTTGAGTCCCAGTCCATCCCAGCCTTGTGACCCAGGGCAAGGGATTTAACACCAAATCTGTCAAATGAGTTGTAAGGATGAAGTAAAAAGTGCCTTGTGTGGGGCACATGCTGGGAACCTCCTTTCTTCCTTCCTGCATAGGCTGGGACTCATTTTGGACAATCCACTCCGCACTCCAATCATTGTTTTCATGTGCCTTTAAAATATGCTCTAATCCAGAAAAGCCCAAGTCCTATTTATGGACTTGTTGCAAGGGTTCAAAAAATGGTGCATATGATTCTCAAAAGAGGCTCCGCCAACTTGTTTTTGTCCCTATTTGGAGAATGAGTATTGGAAGGAAGATTTTCTTGAGCTTAGCGTTTGTGTAACTTCACAACTTCTGAAGTTGATGGGGAAAGAAAGAGAAGGGTGGTGAGGGTGTTGTTCTGGAAGTGAAATAATGAAGGTCGGCCAGCTCCCCTTTTCAAAGAGCCTTGAGATACTCATCTAAAATGGGGTCACGAAGACCTCTACTTACCCCTCCGACATAGAATAAATGCCTTCTTTCCTTTTCTTGCATTGCCAAGACAGCAGCTATTAAAAGGAACACAGTTGTAATGAAACTGTTGATAAGATCCTGTAATACAGAATTAAAAATTGTCAACTTTACATGAAAATGTAATTTCACAAAATGTTTAAGTTGGTCAGTTAAGTTGGTCAGTTTTCAAAAGGCTAAGTCTAGACACCTTTTGCAGACGTTCCCTTTGATTCAGAGGAACCTCCAGCAGCACAATTCTTAGATCTTCCAGAGACATGAGTTTATGTGACTCTAAGGTCCTGGATAAGACTTTGTCAATAGAAATGGGTTTAATTTCATCAAAGAACACCATTAAAAAAAAAAAAAAAACCTGACAACTTTTCCATCAGATTTTTCTTAAAGGCCATAGAAAAGTGAGCATGAAAAAAAATCTAGAGCCCCGCCTGGTGCGGCTCAGTGGATTGAGTGTCGGCCTGCGAATCAAAGGGTCACTGGTTTGATTCCCAGTCAGGGCACGTGCCTGGGTTGCGGGCCAGGTCCCCAGTAGGGGGCGTGTGAGAGGCAACCACACACTGATGTTTCCGTCCCTCTCGCTCTCTCCCTTCCCCTCTGTCTAAAAATAAATAAATAAATACATAAAATTTTAAAAAGACCCCTAGAGATCTGGGGGCCTACCCCATATTGATTTTCCATAAATATGATTTTTGAAGCCTTATACTTTAAATTAATGTACTTCTGTAGTCTATTCCACAATACATTTGTTTCACTATAAGAATAAAATTTTACAGTAGGACTTTGCCAATCTAATTCCACTTCTAAACCTGCAGGTGGGACTGAGCCTTTGGAAGTTGGGTCATGGGTATCCTGTAGGTTCACACATCTGAAGAAGTTGGGAACCCATCTGAGGAGCAGGCCTGGTATTCCAGAGTAAAGGCCTGTGCTACTGACATGTGCTGTTTCCTAAGACAGGGCCCTGAGCTCTGTAGGCCAGTGTGTCCTTCCTTCTGCATTTCAGTGCTGGGTTCTTTAACTGCTAATCACGGGGTGAGGATGAGTGGGTGGGGGTGCATTCCTGAGTACAAGAGAGGCTGGGCTTTGGTAGTGGAACAATAATGGAAGAGACGGGCAAAAGCCCAGGGGGATATAACGACCGTATGGCTCAGATGTCTAATTTGAACATCTTTGGTTTTAAAGTGACCTGACTCGGCAGTGTCAGCCTGCCTGGTGTACTTTCCCAAACACAGCAAGGGCCCCGCCATGCAGGGTGTGTCATCCCCGTGGTTCCCATGGAGCTCTTCAGTGGGCTGAGCCTTTCCCATCATCATCTCATTTAACCCTCATAAGCACCCTGCAAAGTCCTGATTCTTATGCTCTCCATTGAAGAAGATGTAAAGGGCTTAGAGAGGCTTATCAAATTGCCTGAGATTGAATATCTGCCAAGGAGAGTCACCCAAGTAAGGAGGAAAGGAACTATCTACCTAGGCTGGAAGTGCAGCATCTGCCTTTGACATTTTCTGTGGGATGGGTGGTGGAGGGTCACATGGTATAGGATAGAAGAGGTGACAGTGCCTTTTGTTGATGTTGCATGTCGAACTCATTTTTGGCCCATCAGTTCCTAGACGTGTGACCTGGGGCATGTTTTATCACTCCTCTGTGCCCACACGCTAGTTTTTAACATGAAGATAATCACTGGGATTCACTGGGTTGATCTGAGGACTACATGGTACAAGGAACCCGAAAGCATCAGGGAAGATGCCTGGCATTTGTGGGTGGTGGGAGTGCATCAGAGTGTAGATTTGTGATGTCTGCCCTCAAAATATGCACAGATCGTAAACTTGGCAAACTCCAGATGTTTCTCCTGTTGAGAATGGCAAGCAAGGAGCCCTTTTTGTGGAGGGTAAACTTGCTTCTTGGAAGGATACTGATGTCTCTTTGGGCACCTGGTGGGTAACACTGGAAGGCGTACATGGAGCAGGGCTGGTGAGGGTGGGAAGTGAGTTCCAGCTGGGTTCTGTAGGCTGAGGGACAGGTCTGGCAACTGCAGGACAGGTACAGCGGTTTGCAGCTCTGCAGGGAACTTAGTACCTGACGTCTGTACAACTAAGGTGTTCAAAGATGTGAACAAGGACTATTACAAGTGAGAAGCAGAGTATAGACTTTTTAAAGTAAAAATTAACTAGAAATTAAATTCTCCATGGTCATAGACCATGGAGAATCTGGATGACAGTACGCTAATGATGATAATACTTCTAAGGCAAATGCAGACTAGGCCTACCTAGCCAGCTGCTGACTCCCTGTCATGAATCCATCTCCTTGTTGGACTATGCCGGATGTTACAGTTTACCCTGACCCTTACTGGAAAGGAAGTGCTCTCCTGAATTGTCCCCTGGGGCTAATGGTTGCCTTGTACCTAACATTTCTGCTGTAGCTCACATTTCTTGAGCACTTACTATGTGTCACATTCTGTGCCAAGGTGTTAATACGTGATCTCATTTGATTCTCACAACAAAATTTCATGATCTCCTATTTACAGATGAGGAAGCAACTTACCAGAGGTTGTCCAGCCAGTAAGTGGCCATGACCCTCAGCAGTCTTACTTGAGTGTCCAAGGGCCTTCTCCTGCCTAACCCCTCCCCCTTTGGCCTGAGACACAGACCTCTTATTAACCTCTTCTTTGACAGAGAGATGTATTCTCCTTGATCGGGTAGAACTGCAGCTGGGCCTTGCTACGTGCACAGGACTTCCGGTTTCCCCATAAATGCCATCCTTATTCATCATCTGCCCCCCTCCCCCCCACCTTGACTAAATACCCTGTCAACTCAGGTAACCTCCTCTTGACCAAAAGGAGAGGTGGGTTTGTTACTTGATGGTTATTTTTCCTTAGAGCTCTCAAACTGTTCTCTGAGGGAAATATAATGATATAGAATTATAACTGGGAAAGAAAAAGATGCTAATGTTGAATGTTTATTTTTTAAATATCACTATTAGAGAAAAAGTTAAACATTTAAATTTGTTTCGCAAAATGTGGTCTTTGTAACAAGAATTTATACACAATAAACGTTAGGTGGAGGTCAGCTAACTGCAACTTTCACGGGCTCCCTTTGGGCCAGGAGTTCTGCAAACATCTGGCAGAGTCCGCTCAGAAATCTCCAGAACTGTTGTTTTCCATTCGTCTTATTTGGAGGGGACATTCTAAAGCTGCAACTTCTCACGTATAAATGTAAAGCTATTGCGGGTCGTTTTTGAATCATTGCTTCTATAGAGTTTTCTTTTAAACCAGGTTTATTATGTTCTTTTAAAAAAATTGCCTTCTATTGCCAAAAACATCCGCTTGACCAGGACTCAGTTTCTCTGACCATCCTGGACAATATTTTTTACAATGTCGAAGTGTTAAGAACATGGGCTATTCAGAAGACAGTAAGTGCAGTTTATACTCTTCTTGGGTGCGTTGACACTAGACCAGGGTGGGTAGAGTTGATAATGAAGTCTAACAGTGAGGAGGGGAGCCTGTCACGGTGAGGCGAGGAATGCTATTCTCACTAGGTCCGATGCAGAACCGTGCTGACAAGCCAGGGGCTGACTGAGGGTTGGATCTGCGCCCTCCCCATGGGTGTCAGGGTCGTTGGCACAACCTTCACAGAAGTGAGAAGCTGCAATTGAAACTGGGGTGTGGGTCCCCAAGCCCAGGCTCCAACATATGTCCTGCCAAAATATGGTCCCAGAGTCCACAGACCTCAGTGGGTCTTCTTATATGAGGCCAGTACTCCTTGGTGCCACCTTGCTGAGAGTCTAAAGCCTTGATTCATCAGACTTTCTATCTCCCTGCTGGGGACTTTCACCCTTAGCCCTTTACCAGAGAAGAATGAGAATAGGGGAATCAGGAACTTTATCTTCATGAGCCTTTAAGGAAATTGCCACTTAAAATCAGTACTCCTTACCCTAATCCTTTGCCTCCTGGGCACCAAACCATCTTGCCTGGACAGAAGAGCGGAAAGAAAGTGGCACCCGTGTGTGGGCAGGGCTCCGGGCCTGTGCGGAGACCTGAAACAGTGGCAGTACCAAACCGGTCATGTGACCGCTGGCCCACTGCACTGACCTTCTGGCAAGGTCCTAAGAGACTCCGGCACATCTCCAAGTCCACCCACCCTCTGAAGTTTCAGTTAGTCACCTCCTGGGCATCAGTGTTGTCACTAAGCCAGTACAGCTGTCACTGTGCCAAGACCTCCCTATTACCACCCAGTGGTAGCTATTTACCCCTCTGAGCAATATGTACATGTCTTTCGTCTTACAGGATCTGAAAGTGCAGATTAGAAAGGGAGGGGCTGGACAGAAGAGAATACAGTTTTGGATCTTGTTTCGATGGGTGTTTTCAGAAAACTTCCAAGTCAATTAGATCACTTGCCACTTGACCAACTATGCTGGTTAGTATGTGGTTGCTTATATGTGGACTGCTAGTTAGTTGAGCATCAGAATAACTGGGCAACCTTTGTGGTAAGACAAAGTTTCCCACCTACGAAGCTCTTGGGAGTTCACTAGGCATTTCCATGTCTTGGTCCAGGCCCTGGCTCACACCCTGGAGGACGGAAGCACGGAAAAAGCAGGGACTACGAATCACGCCCTGGGCTCCCACAGCCCTCCAAAGAAGAGAGAATGCTCTCCCCCCATGGACAGAGGTAGCAGAAGGAGGCCTGGCTTTGTCAGAGTGAGTCACCAAAGGCCTGCAGCTCTGCACAAGAGCTGGCCTGAGCTGTCAGATCGCTGTGAGAAGAGCTCCTCTCCCAGGACCTTCCTGGTTCATGCTTAGAGACCCTCTTGCCTCTGCCTGAGACATTTCCTGGACACCGGCCTGGGCCTTACAGCCAAGCGGAGTGCCTGGCACCTCTCTCCTGCTTTATGGCCGTGGACCTTTTCTCAGAGGGCTCCGGTCCTCCTGCCCACAGCTGCTGGCCTTGGTACTGTGGAGCCCTGCGTCACTCACCCCAAAGACCTGTTTCCCCCTCCCCCAGGATAATCAGTTCATCTTTGGCTCCAAATCTGAAGGAAACCACTAGGAAACAGGACAAGATACAGAGAACATAAAATTCAGAGAATCTGGGGAAAATGAAGATGGAGGGAGTGTGGAGAGAGAGAAAGCATCACAAAGCAATAGGGCATGAGTACAGCCGGGAAAGTATCTGGGCTTCGGACCCTCAGATGGACCTGGGTCCAAATCTCAGTTCCCATACCTATGTATGCCCACAGGCAACTTCAGTCCAAGGTTCTCACCTGTCAAACAGGGAGTGGGGTGTGACCACAGCCTTGGCGGGTTGTTGTGAGGATTAAATAAGGTAAGATGTATGAAAAAAGCATCTGGCGCATGGTATGTGCTCAAGAACAGTTACTTTACCTTCCCTTCTGGACCATTTCCATGGACAGGAATTTTAGTGTCCCCTCTGAAACCTCTGCTTGGCTACCGCTCTCCATAACTAGGAGGGTCTTCCGTACGTCCAACTAAAGCTGCCCAGACTCGGCTTTGTCTGCTTCCTGTTGCTCAGCACTCTGTGGGGCAGAGAGAGCTCAGCAAGCCTTTTCAGAAAATCTCTCAGACACTTGGAGAAAATATTTTGCATTTTAGCTCAATAGCAACCAATTCTACCTTCAGGATAGAAAAAGGCACTATTGGGAAGTGGGGTGTAGAAGAGGCCTGCGCTCAGAGTTAGGACTGTTCACGGTGCAAACTAAGATGGTAAAGGCTGCCCAGCTACCTTACAGAGTCTGCCAGATGCTTCGTGATAGTATGGACTTTGTGCCAAGCACTTTGCTGTCACAGGCATGCTATGGGGCAGTTATTGTCACACCTTTCCTTCCCTGAAGTTCCTAGATGGAGAAACTGAGGCTAAAGTTCACACAGCTAGGAAGGTGCGGGGCAGGGAACTGGGCCCGTGTTGGGACCTGGATAAAACTGCGGTCCTTGTCTAGCCTGTGAGGAGGCAGAGCCTCAGGCTCCACAAGAAGCAGCATTTCTCTGGGACCTGAGGGATCAGCTTCGAGAATTTTTCAGTTGTGAAAGAATGTGGGATTCTGACACCGCTGTGGAAGAAGGCCGTGCGATGTCCCCTCCACTACCTGGCTCCCCTCTGGGAGCATGGACCCTGAACACGCGTGGGAAGGTGGAATCCTTCAGACTTTCTACAGCTCCGCCATGTCCACTCCTGCTTCATTTGGAAAGTAGAAGCATGTGCTGCTTTACGAGCAATAGTAAGAACTGGGTACCTATGAACATATGAATTAAAATTTTCTTAAGGACAAACTGAAAAGTCCCATGCGTCCAGGGCCCTAATGAGACGGGAGCAGGTGTGTGTGCTGGTTGCCTTGCAGTCAGTGGGTTCCAATGCTAGTTTCTTTTCCGGGGACAGGGAATGCCCCAGCTGTCACATCTCAGCTATGTCCTTGTCCAGAGAGACAGCTCTGGGTGTCCTCCCTGAGGGCAAAGCTTATATTTGAATTATGAAAATGAACACTTACAAGTAAGGACCAATGTATGAAATTCATCAAGTGGTGAAGTGTTAGCATATATGTTAGAATGAAAAAAAGAACAATGCAGGCTTCCAGAACCGTGATTACTATGTATAACTCATGGGCCTCTTCGAGGAGGAAACAAGCCGCTGATCCTATGAGAAGACCCTGTAGTCAAAAGGAAAAGATTCTGTTTTAATGCATGTAGGCTATTAAAAAAGAACATAAACTATCAGAATGCAAATATGACTATATTGAAACTGTACTGTTTTGCACCATACATTTTACCTTGCATTTTAAAAATATTTTTAAAAATATAATGCATGCAACTAATTAAAAGGCACACAGTTTAGAAGGATAAAACGTAACATCAATTTCTTTCTCCTCTCTTAACCCAACCCTAGTCTGTCTCCTTAAAAGTAACCACTGTTAACAGTATATGTTTTATACCAGGAAGAAGTAGGTATATACAATGAGAGTAAGTATATATCAATTTTGACAGAGTGAGGGAGAGAGCCAGTTTCTTTCTTCCCAAATAGCTGCTGATGATACCAACATAATTTATTGGGAAACACCAGTATTTTCCCCACTGATCTAATCATTTTTATATACTATCTTTTTTATATACTAACTTCTCAGGTGGATTTGGGTCTTTTTTGAGAGTGTTCACTCCCATTGATTTGATGATTTCTTCTCTAGTATTTTGAAATTACAAGAAATTTGTTTTATATTATATAATCTGACCCGCATCCCCTTTCCATACTCATTCTCAGATTGTTTATGCCTTTCATGCTTGTTTAGGTCAAGTTCTCCAAACTAAGACTTTTGGTATTTTAATTGAGATTTCATTTAATTTATAATCTGGAAATCACAACATTTGGTCTTATTATTCAAGAACGAAGTATGCCTTTGCAGTTACTTGGTGGTTTTTATTTTCCACTATCGGAGAGGAACAAGGGGAGAGGCGGGGAAAAGATGAGGCAAAACAAGGGGGACTGGCAAAGGGGACTAGGGGAGTGTCCGCGGCTGAGGCAGCAACCGCCTGCTCTCACCCAGCGCCTGTCTGGCCAAGTCACCGGTTCTCTTTGCTCACCAGCCTCAGGACCTTCAACACTCCCGTGGGCGAGAAGAAAAAACGCTTGATGCTGTCCCTGAACTTGGACGGGACTTTGGTCCGGCCCTCCGCACGTTTTCGGATAGCCGCCTTCTGCGATTCACTCAGGGACCCCGGCTTCGGGAGTAGGGGACTTGTGGGCTTCGGTGAGGGCGCGGTTGGCACACTGGGTTCCGGATGCCCAGAGCTGGTGGGCTTCACTGGACGTTTGGACTGCGGCGCTGAGTGTGCGCCACTCTCAGGATGCCCAGAGGCGGGATGCCCCTTGGGTTCTGGATGCGTCTGGGGATGTCCATGGGGTGGCAACTCCTCTGAAGGTTCCTTGGCGTCGGTAGAATGCATGGCGGATCCAGGCCTGGCTATGTCAGGCTAACCCTGCGCCTCTGACCCTGCACGGTGGCAGCGGGCCCTCCCCTGGTCACCAGCGTTGCGCCCCAACGGCTGTCCGCTGCCCATCCTCGCGCGCTCCCAGCTCTCCTTGCCCGAGGACAAACCATGCTCTTCAGCCACCTGAGGTTAGCAGTGGCCCAAGCTGAGAACTCAATGTCTACCGCCGCCCCCCTCCCCCGCCCCACTCCAGTGCGGCTGGCCAGCTAGGAAGGGGGCTCTGAAGACCATTTAGAGTAGTCCCCACGCCTCCTCCGCTGCCCAGGCCCAGGCGCGGAAAACCGGACTGATCCCGTCTGGCACTGGTAGCACTTCGTGGAAGTTACAGCACCGGGGAACGCCGGGCTCGGAATTCCTAAATCTCTTCCTCCAGCCCCCAGATTGAGATTAAAAGAACAACTCCAGGAGTCATGTGGGAGAATAAAGAGGTTTAATATTAAAAAGGAGTATAAAATTACAAAACTTATATTTTTTCATGAACAGCTTTTTTCTGATAAGGACCACTTGGATTAAATAGAAGCTTCCTGTAAATAAGAACCCCATCGGCAATGCAGCACACCACTGTCAGGAGTCCAAACACCTGGAAACAAAGACACAGTGTCATTGTGCGGCCCTTATCTGGACTTCCGGCTTTCACACAGTTTTTTTTTTTTTTTTTTTTTTTTTTTTTTTTTTTTTTTTTTTTTTTTTTTTTTTTTTTTTTTTTTTTTTTTTTTTTTTTTTTTTTTTTTTTTTTTTTTTTTTTTTTTTTTTTTTTTTTTTTTTTTTTTAAAGTGGTCTGCCCACTGGTTTCCTCTCCTGCCAGGGTTGTGGGGTTGCTCCCTACTGAGCCACCTAAAACTAAAAATGGGAAGAGACCTCAGAGATCATTTTATTCTCACTCCCAAGTTTTCCCAATACCTGCCTAGAGAAAGGGAAAACATAATTTAGTGAGCAGGACTAATATAAGATTGGTGTGGACTCTGAAATAAATACTTGTCTGGGTCTCTTCACTTGCTCCTGGAAAGTATCGTTTGAAGGCCTACTGATGATATTTATGATTATCAGTCTCCATTTGTATCTCCAGTGTTCCACGGTCTACTTTCCTGTTGCAAACTCTGCTGGAAAAAGGGTCCAAGTTCATACCACTTCAAGATTCAACCATGGCAATAGTAGCTGTGATGAAAACTTCGGAGAGCTGGAGTGATAAAATAATTCAAAGTGATCTCTCAAAGGCTAGGATACATCCATGTAAGGTGTGGGACTCTACATAGGCCTTAGGAAAGTAAAATTAACATCAAGGGAATAAACTAGAACATGGTCTTTAGGCAGTGAGACCTGCTGCCTGGGCTGGAGAAGGGGGATATCCTTCCCTGCATGCCTGCTCTGTGTTCAGCTCCATCTAAAGGCCTGGAAGTCTGGCTTTCTGGCTCCAGACACAGCCTCTTTTGCAGCCCGAATCTCAAGGGCGGCTTCCTAGGTTCTGACCACACTAAGTACCTCCTACTTATCCCTTCATGGCTCTGGTACCCTGCATGTTGCTGGTTCCTCCACCTGGAACCATGCCCCCTAGTCCCTCTGTTCCAGGCAAACTTTGATTCCACTGCCAGAGAGGAGCTGCTTTCTCTTTTCTGTGCCCAGTCCTCTGTCATCAGCTTACAGACAGCTGTTTGCACTTCTGTTTCCTGCATTAGGCTCTATGCAACTTGAGGGCAGGGCTCACACTCTAGTCCAGTGCCACCCAAAAGAAATACATGTGAGTCACCAGTGTAAATGAGCCATGTCATTCATTTAAAATTTTCTAATAGCCACATTAAAAAAGAAAGAAAAATAGTGAAATTAACTTTAATAATATATTTTATTTAGCCCTATATATCCAAAATATTATTTTAACATGTTATCAGTGTAATAAAGTTATTAATGAAATCTTATACATCCCCTTGAAAAACAGGGTAGTAAGTCTTTGAAATCCAGTGTGCATCTTGCAGGTGCAGCTCATTTCAATACTGAAAAGTCACATACCTTTCCAGTACTCAGCAGCCACATGCGACCAGTGGCTACCACACTAGACAGCGTAGCTCTATACTTTGTCGGCCCCTACTAAAGTGCATTTGAAGAATAAGTGAATGAATGAATGAATGAATGAATGAGTGAATGAGAGTAAATCCTATGCCTGGTCCCTTTTTCTCCATAGTGGAGGTGAGATGTATCTTTAAAGACAACTGGGGAAAATTGCTGTTACAGCACTATCTCATTTCCAGAATAATTCCCATCCCTCATGAAGTTGCTTAGGGCCTAACAGGGGAGATGAAAAGCCATGGATTCTGACATGCGTGGCTATCTGAGAGTGGTCAGTTCTAAGTGGTCCATGCTATGAAAAGGCGAGGAAGTAGGAGAGAGATTTATTTAAGAACTTTCTAATTCACTTCTCTGGATCAGAACCTAGAAAAGCCAAATGATTTTGGATTTCCTATAAGAAATCTCAGAAGAATATCAGATGGGACTCTTTCAACAACACTACTTGACACTTTTTCCTTTGGCTTGCTTTCCAGGATAAAGTCTGATGAAACTGATTTTTGTCTCAGCAAGCAGTGTTCAACATAATCCTTTAGTTACAAGGCTTCCCACCACCATTCCCTGATCATGAGACATGCTATTCCCTCTGAAAAAGGATCTGGACAGGAGATACCTGGGCTCAGAATGGTCTGTCTCCCCTTAACGAGTGGTATGTTGTTTGGTTTGGTTTGTTTGTTTCTAAGGGAGAGTTATGCAACTCATTCATGGTGGTGTTGCTTCACATCAAGTTTCTCAGAGCTGAGTTTTGTAACTAATTTCAGTAGCCTTTCTCAGTCTGTGTTTTTGCAGTCTAGTCTACCCCTCTATACCTATGAGAAATACGTAGGAGCCTCCTTATTTGGTTAACTTCATATTAGTTTTAGTGTGAACTCACATTCCTTCATGTTAATCAGGGCATGTATTCATACAAAAAAGTATTAGGCCACTGAGTACTGTATCCTGGCCCAGGAGACCCAAGGATGAATACAGTATAGTTTTCTGTTCCTGTAGCTGTTTTCCAGATAAATTTGAATTCTGATCAACCCTAAAGGAAGAAGCCAGAAGGGCTGCCACTTACCCCTCCAAGGAGTGTGAACATTGTGGTTTCTGGTAATATTGCCAACATGGACGTGATCATCATGAATACTGCTGTTACGAATGAGTTGATGATATCCTGCAAACGCATCATAGAAGGGTCAGCTTTACATGAAGATCACACACAAAAAAGCCCCCTAAAGACTTTAAAAGTTCAATTTTATTAAACAAATTTATCGTGTATATTTTAGGAAACCAAACCGCCACAGTAAAATAACACCTATATTGTGCTTGGTCTGCAAGGATGCCTAGCAGTCTTCTTAACCTATAATGTACCAATCATGTAACTACTTAACAGGCTTATTGTTTTCCCCTTAAAAGTAGTTGGAGGGAGAACTCATCTGGTTAGGAGTGGACGATGTAATTTGTGGAAGGTTTAAGGTAGAATGGAGGGCACCCTGGGAAGGCCGGATGCTCAATTGTAGTAATGTAAGGGGAAGTGGGAAGTAGTTTGCACTGTAAATCGGACAAATTTGCAATGTTACTAAAATATTTTAGAATAAAACTAAAAGCAGTAACAACTTAGGAGAAAGTGGTAATTTTTAGGAAGAAACTCCCACACATCTATATACAATGGCTGGCCAATTATGGTGTTATTTCTGATGATGTCCATCATCTCATTGAAGAAATCCTTAGAATAATTTAGCTTAGGTCTTTTTGCCACTAAATGATGTTATGGTCTCCGAGGGCCAACAGTCAAAGGCTTTGTTATCTGTTCTCCTAGACTTCCCTCTAGTCAGGTCCTGGTCTAAAGTGTAGATCAAGTGGGTTTGGAGAGGTGCTATGAAGATCCTATCTAATTCCAAGCTTTACCCTTTTGGGATTTCTCAGCTGGTAATTAGCCTGAAATGCTCATCTTTGGCCTTCAGAGGTGGTTCCAGAAGGTACCACTCTAAGGCATGCTCATGGTTACAGAATAGCTCTAACATTCTCTTTCTTTAATAGGGGTTATCAGTTTGGATACCAGCACGTTCAGAGGATGACACAGGTGCAGTAGAGGGTCTTCAGAGGGAGATCTATGGAGATACGATGCTGAGGATAAGACTTGAAAGAGGAGAGAGAGTTGAAGTCACTCACTCCTAGAACCAGCTTATCGTCCAGGCAGAAGGACCGTATACACCTCAGAATCTTCAAATTGCCTATTTTGAGAGTTTACAGAACCATCTAGGCACCACTGGGCAGTTATTCCTAACGCTATGAATATGGCAGATAAAATCCGTATGCTACCAAATAAGGCTGTACGAGATGAGTTGAAAATTGCTTAGCATTAATAATTGCAGACATTTTTAAGTAAGGCAATTTTGTGCTTTATTGAGCCTCCCAAAATATTTTCCATTTAGTGATTGGGGATGTGCAAGATACAGATGCTGTGTATCTGCCTCTATCTCTATCCCCCAATTTTGAGGCCATATCAACATGCATTTAACAGGGAGGTAAAGGTTAACAATAATCTATAATTCATCATGATCTTCACTTTAAGTTCCTTTAGAAGATCTACACTTAGGTGAATTCTTCTAACAGAAGGGTCAGCCACATTAACTTGCAGATGGAGCTCAAGGGAGAATTTCTGCTCTGTGATTGCCCTGGCTGCCTGAGAACCTCTCCTGGGCACTGTCCAGAGCACATTAGCGGTGGGTCGAGTTCCTTCTTCCTACGCCGATGAGAGATCCTTACTGGCTTAAGAAAACTAAAGGATGGAGTTTATTAAAATGTCTCACTATGGCAGGAAAAAGTAGTTAATTTTAATGATAAAACTGAACACTTACAAGCAAAGGCCAAAATATACAGTCCATTAACCGATCAAGTCTGAGCATATATAAAAGTATGAAAAAGAAAATCACAGTGACTTCAAATCCAGTGATGACAATATATGGTTCGGGGGCTTGTGAAATGATAAACAAGGTCATAGATGTAACAGTGAGTGCCTGTAAGGGAGAAAACATGATTTATCAATGATTATTGAATACAAGTTTAAGCTGTAAAAATGATCATTTCAAAGTTAGCTCAATAAACCAGTTTCTGCCACGTACATCTAAAAGAGGCATGACTAAAATGTATAGATGTATGTGTGTGTATGACAGAAGCTGTTTACCTATTTAACATCCTCACTAAGCGCTTGTCTATGCCTGTTACTTTTGCTTTCTGAGAATGTACTACCTTCCCATGTGGCCATTTAATCTTGGGGACTCTCGCAATATAAAATTCTTCCTTAGATTAACCAGAGCTGTTTCCTTGTAACTTTTAAAGATTTCCACCCCCTTTCCCACATGTCACTTCTTTAAAATTTAAAAATTATTTTTTCCTTCTCTCTTTCTCTTGAATTCCTTCAATGTATTCTCCTATGGTAGTTGACACTTCTCTAACTAGGCAGGTCAGTGTTCTCCAAATGATGGTTCATTCTCCTCAAACGCCTGTTCAGAACTGACTGCAATGCTCCCGGTAGGTAGGAGGCTCCAGGTATGGAGACTAATTCCATACAGTCTTGGCTCTGAGCTGTATCAGCATCGACCTGGGTCCCTTCTGACTTATAGTAAGTAAACACGGCATCCACCTGAGTCTTCTTATCTTGTTGGCTTCTGCAGCTGCCAACTGGTACAACTGCAGCTGCCTCACCTGGGTACCTGGTTTTGGGTCCAACTGTAGGCCATTCGGGTAAATATGGTGATTTTGCTTTCCTGTTTGTGTGAAGTCCCCAAAGGTGAGGACAGTGCCTTATTTCTCTCCTTCCCTCTGGGTTCAGAGCGAAATGCCTTGCCCCTGGGGCGGCCTTTGTACAAACAAGTTTGGAAGAGAGGCCAGGGCATCCTGCTCCCTACTTGATAGCCCTCTCACTGCCCACCATCGCGCTTGCACACTGCCCCCACCACACAGCTGGCCCTCACCAGCCGCAGTATCTTCACATGGCCTTTCACGCTACAGCAGAAAGGGCGATGCTTCGGCTTCTCGGCCTGCATCGTGCCTGCAAAGTCAGCAGCTGCATAAGCCCTTCAGCTTCCCACCCCAGCACACCTGGCCTCCCGCAGCGGCTGCAACGGCTGCAGCTGCCTCGCACCCCCACCCCTCCCTTCCAGCTAGGCTTCCCCGCCCGCCCTCACGCGCGCGCATGCGCATGTTTCTGCCCCGGGGCTGGTCTCTCTCAGCAGGCGGCTGGAGTTAGTAGGCCAGCGCCGGGTGTTTGCCCCGCCCCGCCCCGCCCCGCCCCGCCCCGCCAGGCACCAAAGACAACCGCTCTCCAGCTCTCCACTATAACTTTCCTGGCAGAAAGCGCTCCAGGAATGGCCATCCTGCCACTCCATACTCTGGACATCTCAAATGCCACCTCTTTGGTTACTCTGTCTGGAGTAGCCACCATCACTCTCCCCTCCTAGCATTTACCACTAGCTGGTATGGTGGTAAATATAGAATATAAGAATATAAATTGCACAAACACAGGGGCCCGCCAGTGTGCTTCTCTCCCTGCAGGGATCCCGGGGTCTGGCACAGGGTAGATATAGAATATGCGTAGTCCGAACTAATGGCCTAGGCCTCATACCCTGTCCCTGCACCCAGGGGATCACGGCCTGGGTTTGTGAGCCTGCTCGTTCTGCGCATTTGTGTTGTGGCCTCCCACTCACTGGTGCTGATTCTTCCATAGAACAGCCTGTGGCCCTGCAGACACTCAGTTCAACTCCTGTTTCACTAGGACTCCTATGAAGCCTAGTCACCACCTTGGAGCCTTTCTTTTGAGGGATATGAAGTATGTGTGGCTCCTTTTATTTTTTGCTTATTTTATTTTATTTTTATACTCACCTGAGGACATTTTAAAATTGCTTTTAGAGAGAGAGAGAGGGAGGGAGAGAGATAAACATCAATAGGTTGCCTCCCATACGCTCCCCAATGGGGATCCTAGGCGCCCTGATGGGAAATTGAACTCACAACCCTTGGGCTATGGGATGACGATGCCCCAACCAACTGAGCCATACCGACCAGGGCTTGTGGCTACACTTATGTGATTTAAATTCTGTCTTGGATAATTTGGCCATCACCCCCTTGCCCCACCATTCAGACCTCTTGGATCCTACCCATCTCAGCTTCAGTCCATCTCATTCAGTCAAATCTGATCAGCAGGTACCTCCGACAGCCTCATCTCAAATCACTTGCGGAAATCTGTGAACTTTATCCTTAAGTTTGTTCATGGAAGGCACAGACTTGCCATGTGATAGGTCTGTGGCAGATATCACAGGAAGCACAAGGCAGGCTTGCGGGTTTCCGGCAACAGGTACAGAGGCTGAGCGAACCCTGTCCCAAGTGACTTCCTTTTCTGTGCCCACCAGGTGACTTCTAGCATGTTGCCCTCCTTTGGAGAGCTGGGAAACCCCTCCACCCAAGCACTGGGGTGGGCACCTCACACACAGTCACTGTTCCTTACTGCAATAGCTTAGGTTGCGGGGCCTGGGCTTCTTCTACCTCACACCTGGGCTAATTTTTTGCTACCTGGCTATGGATGGGTTTATAGGCTTCCTCCTCACCTCCTACTTGTCTGTCCAATATTAAAAAGTTTAAGAGTTTATTTGAGCCCTGACCGATGTGGCTTCAGCTTTGCCTTCCCGTAAAGCAAAGGGTCGCCAGTTCCATTCCCAATTGTGGCACATGCCTGGGTTGCGGGATGTCCCCAGTTGGGGTGTGAGCAAGAGGCAACCAATCAATGTGTTTCTCTCACAAACTGATGTTTCTCTCCCTTCCCTTTTCTAAAAATAAATAATAAATAAAATCTTTTAAAAAAGTTTATTTGAGCAAAAATCGATTTGACCTGGGTGGCATCTAGTCTAGCAGATAGAACGGAGCTCCTTGGATCTGTACAAAATGGAAGATTTTTATAGGCAGAAGGGAGTAGAAACAAGGAAGTTATATTGGGCAAAAAAGTTGGCTGGTTATTTTTTAATATATATTTTATTGATTATGCTATTACAGTTGTCCCATTTCCCCCGCTTTATTCCCCTTTGCCCTGCACATCTCTCCCATCCACATTCCCCCACTTCAGTTCATGTCCATGGGTTGTACTTATAAGTTCCTTGGCTTCTATGTCTTCTATATTATTCTTATCCTTCCCCTATTTTCTACCTACCATTTACGCTACTTATTCCCTCTACCTTTCCCCACTCTATGCCCCATGCACTCCCCCACTGATAACCCTTCATGTGATCTCCACTTCCGTGATTCTGTTCCTGTTCTAGTTGTTTGCTTAGCTAGTTTTTGTTTTTGTTTCTTGTATCTGTGAGTCTGTTTTGTTTATTCATTTATTTTATATTCCACCTGCAAGTGAAATCATATTGCATTTGTCTTTCTGTGTCCAACTACTTCACTTAATGTAACATCCTCTAGGTCCATCCATGTTCTCACAAATGGCAAGATTTCATTCTTTTTTTTTATAGCTGAGTAATATTCTTGTGTGTGTGTGTGTGTGTGTGTGTGTGTGTGTGTGTAACATCTTCTTTATCCATCCATTTATTGATGGGCACTTCCATATCTTGGCTATTGTAAATAATGCTCCAATGAACATACACATGCATGTATCTTTTCAAATTAGTGTTTTTGTTTTGTTCATATAAATATCCAGAAGTGGATGGCTGCATCGTATGGTAGTTCCATTTTTAATTTTTTGAGGAAAGTCCATACCGTTTTTCCATGGTGTCTGCATCATTTTACATTCCCACCAGCAGTGTACAAGGGTTTTCTTTCCTCCACGTCCTCACCAACACTTGTTATTTATTGTTTTTGATAATATGTCATTCTGACAGGTGTGAGGTGATATCTCTGTGGTTTTGATTTATATTTCCTTGATAATCAGTGATGTTGTGCTTGTTTTCATTTGCCCATTGGCCATCTGTACCTCTTCCTTGGAAAAATGTCTACCCAAGTCCTCTGTCCATTTTTTTAATCAGGTTTCTTTTTTGATAGTAAGCTGTATAAGTTCTTTGCATTTTTTGGACACTAGCCCATTATTGTATGTATAATTTGCAAATATCTTCTCCCATTCCACAGGCCACCTTTTGCTTTGTTGATGGTTTCCTTCACTGTGCAAAATCTTTTAAGTTTGATGTAATTCCATTTGTTTATTTTTACTTTTGTTGCCCTTGCCTGAGGAGACGGGTTTAAGAAAATATTTCCAAGACAGCCCTGACTGGTGTGTCTCAGTGGATTGAGCGTGGGCTGAGAACCAAAGGGTCAAGGTTCGATTCCCAGTCAGGGCACATGCCTGGGTTGTGGGCCAGGTCCCCAGTGGGGGCCACGTCCCCAGTGGGGGCCATGTGAGAGGCAACCACACGTTGATATTTCTCTCCCTCTCTTTCTCCTTCCCTTCCCCTCTCTCTAAAAATAAATAAATAGAATCTTAAAAAAAAATAAAAAAAGAAAATATTTCCAAGACAGATGTCAAAGAGTTTACTGCTTATATTTTCTTCTAGGCATTTTATGATTTCACTTCTTACATTCAAATCTTTAATCCATTTTGAATTTATTTTTGTATATGGTGTAAGATAGTCAGTGGCATTCTTTTGCATGTAAATGTTCAATTTTCCCAACACCATTTATTAAAAAGACTGTCTTTTCCCAATTTTACATTCTTGCCTCCTTTGTCATTCAGTAATTGACCATATATGCACTGGTTATTTCTGGGCCTTCTATCCTATTCCATTGATCTATGGGTCTGTTTTCATGCCAGTACCATACTGTTTGAATTACTGTAGCTTTGTAGTATAGTTTTTAATCAGGGAGCTATTCAAATTTTAGGATTCTTTGTTGTTGTCTTGTTTTTTTTTTACAACACTTCCTGAGGGATCTAGTGCATTTGCAGTCCAGAATCTGAATATGTCCAAGTTAAGAGGAGAGCATGCAGACTGTGAAGTAGGATAGATGGGCTTGAATTCCACCTCCACTATACAATGAACGTTTCTGGTGGATTAAACAAGTTCTCTAAGCTTCTAATGGTCAGCCCAGCTCGAAAAATGGGAGTGACAATATCCACTTAAAGGATTCTTGGGAAGAATAAATTACACTGTGTGCGCCTAGCTAGAACAGGTGCTCAATTAAGTAATCTCCAATAATTATTGACCAGTCGGTTGCTGTTATTATTGGCCATCCATCCTCCAGTCTTGCCAAGTCATGGGTTAATTCTGCCAGTGTTCTGTTGGCAGGAAGCCCTCCTGGCTAAAATTAGCGAACCTTGAATTCTTTTTCCTCTCTGAGATGAGGTGAAATACTACCGGGTCTCTTTAAGAGCCCAGCCCCAGCAGGCGCCCCTCCTAGGCCCACGCGGGTATGGAGGCGGTCCGTAGAATCTGGCCAGCCGCGCAGCCGCTGATCCCGCTGGGTCGCACTAACTCACACAGGAAGGAAGAGCGGACCGGCGGGTCATGCTTCTGCGGCAGCTGCGGAGCTGGGCAGCCCGGGCACTGCACGGAGAGGGCCCCGGGAGCCCGGCCTGGGGCCGCGGGCTGCGAGGGGTGCAGCGCAGGGCCTGGCCTCAAGGTAACGTCTCTGGGTACCACCACCTTGCCGGCAACAGATGCGGCTTACGCCTTAGCGTTCAGCTGCCTCGATCCTGCTCCCCTTTCCGGGCTCTTGGGACCCTCCAGAACCCGAAACGCCTCCTCCGAAGTGTTGGGGGATTATTTCTGGTGGCCAGGGGAAGGGGCGGGGACAGCCACTGGCGCGCATGCCAGATACTGGTCAGCAGCGAGCCAGGGAAACCTTGGGGCTCCCGGTCCGTCTCTCATTCGGGGTTAGGGAGCCCTCTAAAGAGCAGAAAGAACTCCACTCCCCGTGGATGGAGGGCTGCTCCAGTCCCTCGTCCATCTCTTGGTCTGATTCTTTTGGCCTAAGGGGAGATGGAAGCTGGGAGCTGCAGATAAACAGCCCCCTAACGGGTGGCGGGGGTAGGGGGTTGGGGGTTTAGGTTGGGTGCCCTACTTCTCCCACAGCTGGTAGAGGCCCTCCCCTTCACAAACGGGAACCACTGTTACAGCCAAGTTCTTTGGCCTCGGGGCTGTTGGGTGGCACCCTATTGCTGCCCGTGAGGTGGGTGGGACTGTCTATCAGCCTTGGGCCTACAGGAGAAATCTGAGCCCTGGGCGGAAACCCAAGGCCACAGCCAGCTCTTACCCATGCACTGCGAGTGGAGGCCACTCTCCGTTTTCCACTTGCTGGATCATAGATATAAAATGTTTGGGAGATGGAAAGTATAAGATCCTAAGTGAAGAAAGCGCACAGCTGCGGCCGAAACCTTCCAACAGGACCCAGGTAGCAGTTGCACAGCGTCTCAGAAAAGCTGACCGACAGCTGTAGTGGGTCTGCTTCTGTCTGCCCATGGAAGGTCCCATGCCTCCATGGAAAACGTTTTTGGGTCAGGGAGCAAGCATAAAAATTACTGTTTTTGTGGTGGTTTAGCAAATCAGGACACAGAAGAGGGATTCATTTAAAACTGAGTTTAAACATTGATTTCCTTTCTTTTGTAGATAAAGATAAAGAAAATGAGAAAGAGAAAAAGTCAGTGGTAAGTCCCTCTTTTATGCGCACTTTTCATATAGACTTTTTTTTTTTTTAAGGATGAGAGTGAAAGAATATTCACATAGTAAAAAAAAACCAGAAATACCAGAGGATCTCCAGGGACAGGGAGGTCTGTCTCCATCCCTGGGCCTCAGGCTCCCTCCCCAGAGGCCATGGGATATCTTTTATGATGGACTATTATTCACCCATTCAAAATGATGTTTTTGAAAAATATTTAGTGACCTGGAAAGATATTCATTACATAAGGGATAAAAAAAGGATAAAAACATATGAAATATGATTCAAATGAAATAATATATAAACTTTCCATAGGAAAAAAACAGGAAAGAAATATTACAAACTGTTGCAGAAATTGTCAGTTTGATTAAGGGAAAATTGGGGCATATTAACAGTGGGTTTGAATGAGAGGGAGAGAGAATTTTGGGGGTGAAGAGTCTTCGCTTAATTCTTTGCATGTTAAATGAAATCAAACAGGGTTTTTTTTTTTAAACAGCTTTATTGAGTTAAATTTAGATACCCCCAAATTCACTCACTTTAAGTGTACAATTGAGGGAATTTTAGTGAATTTACAGAGTTGTGCAACATCACTACAGTCTAATTTTGGAACATTTCTGTCACTAGGAAAAGAAACCTCCTGCCCATTTGCAGTCACTCCCCCTCTGCCCCCCCTCTAGCAACCACTAATCTACTTCCTGTCCTTGGATTTGCTTTTTCTGAATATTTCCTGTGAAATGGAATCATACAGCCTTTGGTCTTTTGGGTGTAGCTTCTTTCGCCTAGCATGTTTGTGAGATGCATCCACATTGCAGCATGTATTAATACTTCCTTTTATCGCCAAATAGTATTCCATTGTGTGGATGTACCACACTCTGTCTGTTTACCAGTTGTTGGACTTTTAGGCAAGCTTCCTTTTTACTATTTCTCAGGGTCTTTAATTGGACAATACATATACAAGGTCCAGTGGAAGTAAGGCCTGCTACAGTGTGGCCGGTAGGGTAATAATACGGGTGTAATCATTTATAGTTTTAATATGAACATTTCACCTAAAATGTCATGTGGTGTGCTTGAGTGTGATATGGTTATGTTACAGAATTGCATGCTTACGATCTTGTAATAAAGGATTCTGTCATGAAAAAAGGGGCATCATTTGTGCAGGACCCCATATGTTTTGGTTCTTGCGGAGCTTTGGAACCCAAGCCTGTTCGCCTCCCGAACGCTTGGTTCTGACTGAACATCTGCATGGTGTCCATCTCTGGAATTATGAGTGATCTTTATTTTTTCTTTTAGTTTGCAATATTTCCTACTGTGAGAATGCTCCACTGTTATTGTCAGGGAAGATTACATATCATTATTTAAAAATAAGCCCAGGTGGTGTGTCGTAGGGTTTATTATAACCGCCAGGAAGCCGGGATCAGGGTGTAATGGGCAGGGAAAGTGGAGGGGACTCGGGTGCATCAGGGAGGTGGGCCCAGCTGGCCACGTCATCCGCAGTGTGGCGAGCCTCCTCTCCTGCCATGGCTCCTGTTACTTGGCTCCCATCTCCATACTCGTGCGTTTCACGGGTGCCAGGACTGGCTCCCTTGTCCCCAGGGCTTGGCACCCTGTAGGTCTCCAATGAGCAGTCGCAAGATGGTCAAAGATGAGAAACCTGTATAGAAAACAGTGCTTGCTTGAAACGTGCTGAGACACAGTGATGTTTCTCTCTGAGTAGTGGAGTATAGTGGTATTTTCTGCTTTATGAATTTTTTCTGTTTTCTTCAATGGGCAGGCACTCCTCTTACAGTAGTTTTAGATATTACTTTTAAGAAACATGGAAGACCTCCTTTGCTTGGCTCCTCTTTTTTCCCCTCTGTGACAGGGGGACTTTGTGAGATTCTTCATGCTTTGCCTGCTCTACTGGGAAACCCAGTTATTAATCGAAGGCCTTAGGTTTACCTGCTTTTAGGATTTCATGGTGGGAATTGAAACAAGTGTTTCTCAAAGAAGTTCTCCTCTGAACAACATGTTCCTTGTAATGAGTGGGAAGGAAACAAGGTCTGTGCAGAATGACATTTGGTCGAGCTCTTTTTAAATATTTAGGAAGAGGAGTAGTTTCCTGTAAGGAACAACAATGAAAAATCAAATCTGCTAGTGCCCTAATGGGATTCTCCCTTTTGTGCACTCCCTTGGGTTCATTTTATAGTTTCAAGTTCCAAAGGAGTGAGCTGGCAGGGAGCTGGGATTGGAGGGTAGCCTGGCGTCTGTTGGAGGTATGACCATCCAGCCCTCTTGGATACCTGTTAGGGTCAAGGCCGGGGGAAACCTTCACAGCTGACGGACAGAGTTTATAGGAAGTGGGGCAACTTGTGACCTCATATTTTATGTAGGGCGTGACAGGCTCCACTGGGGTCGTGAGAAGGGGTCTGCCCCACCTGGGTGTGAGTTCCAGCTCTTTCTCCTGCTAGGCCTGGGATCTTGGGCAAGTCAGCTAAACAGCCCACATTTCTCCGGGAGCCTCCAGCCTGAGCGTCAAGGTCACTGTGCGGCAGAGTGGGTCCTCCTCTGATTCTCTGTGCCCCAGGGCCATCTCAGAGGTGTTCTCAAGGGCCACTTTGTCTTTCTACTTATGTGGAACTGCCCATTTGCTTTTGCGATCTGCTGGAACCAAAGTCACTGGCAGTGCCTGGCGGAGCAGAGCCTTGTCAGAATTGCTGGGCAGCAGGTATGAGGGCCCCAGCCCAGAGTCTGATTCAGAGGGTCCGGGTATTCCCGTGGTGCTTCTGAAGCAGGGTGTCTGTGGTCCAGTGATGCTCGCCTTTCTGCACGTTGAAATTACCCGGAAACCTTTGGCACTGAGTCCCATCTGAGAGATTGTGCTGTGATCCGTCTGGGTTGCGGCTTCCTTGTGTAGATTTTTAAAAGCTCCCAGGTGATTCTAGCATGTATTCAAGACTGAAAATGATTGCCTTGAGTGCTTTCTTTCCGCAGTGAGTGCTTGTGGGAGGGTCTTTGGTCATTGGTATAGATAAACCCCAGGTGGCTCTCAGTGGCCCTTCCGTTCAGGGCAGTTAGTGTGAGCAGCGTGTAGGCTCAGGCTGTCCCCGCTGCTTTACTCCCTTCTTCAAGCCTCAGTTTTCTCTCCGTGAAAATGTCAGGACCACTTGGTCAAGTGTGGTGATGGTGTGCATTACCCCTCTTACGGCCTGGCTTGCAACAAGGTGCTCAGCCAAGTCCTTCTCTCCTGTCCCAATACCTTCCCGTCCAGGACTGAGTGCACTTTTCTGCACCAAGCGTTGCGTTGTGAGTTAGGTTCTAGAGAGCATGTACATGCTTTCTAATCTCAAGGCCATTAGGAGTTTAGAAGGCAGGACATGTAGGCCTAAAATCTAATAGTGTGAGGGGGTGAGCTAGGGAAGGGCAGAGCTAGGGTAGCTGAGGACAACCCCTGTGGTCTAGGGGTTGACATAAGGGCGGGTCTGTCCTTGAGGGAGTGGTCTGGGGCCCACCAGGGAGGGCCTGGAGCCTGCCACAGGAGGGGCAGTGTGTTTATTACTAAGAGTGGGACCTTGGGGGTCGCCTGTGGAGGGATTTTTTTGTGTCCAGGTTGAAATTTTTTTTTTAAGGTAACTACCTAAACTTTTATTTATTTAAATACTATTTATATTTACTATTAGACTATAATATCAAATTTGTTAGAAAGTAGCATATTTAAAGTTTAATTTTTTCTTTTTTTAAATTTTATTTTAATTGTTGTTCTTGTACAGTTTTCTGTCTTTTACTCCCATCCCAGCCCACTACCCCAGCCCTCCCCACCTCCCTTCCATTTCCACCCCCCTAATTTTTGTCCATGTGTCCTTTATACTTGTTCCTGTAAACCCTTCCCCTTTCCCACGATCAGATTGAAATCTTGGACTGAACCAGTTATGCTATTTCCCTGAGCATCTCTCTAGAAATTCTTTCCTGTTATTCCCGCAGATGCTTGATTTCTGGTTCTGACGTGCATTTATCTTTTGCTAGATCTGTATCGAGGGCAATATTGCGAGCGGGAAGACGACATGCCTGGAGTTCTTCTCCAACACACCAGACATCGAGGTACGGCCCGCACAGCAGGTTTGAAGGAACCTGCATAAGCTTGACAGAGGAATTTCCGGGGGTGGGGGTCAGCCCTGTCCAGTAGAAATGGAATGCGGGCCGCAAATGCAAGCCACACATGGAAGGTAAAATTCCTAATAGCCTTGCTAAAAAGCCCCAAAAGAACATTTTATTTACATAATATACCCCAGATGTTATCATGTCAACAGGTAATCAATATAAAAATCATCAGCGAGGTATTCTACGTTCTGTTTTTCATATTAAGTCTTTGAGGTCTGGAATGTGTTTCATATTTACAGCGTATCTCAGTTTAGACTAGTTCTCTTTCAGCTTTGTAACAGGTACGTGTGGCTCATGGCCGCTGTGTCGGATGGTGCAGGTACAGGGCTCCCCGCAGTCCGGTTGGGGCAGTTTACATGGGAAAGAAACCGGATTATTTAGAGTGGCTGGAATGGTACGGTGGTACGTCTGAGGTATCAGGGACTGTTACTGTACGTGGTCAGTTAACATAATCTCTGGTTTATCTACAGTCCAGTCCCTAGAAATAACCTCACGCATATTTAAGAATAATCTCTACACCAAGACCCTGAGCCGCCCCTTTTGCTTTGTAGATTTTACTGGTGTAATATTTTCTGTTTATGGCTTTTTTTTGTTATTGCAGATTCTGTAATTTCCATGCCTTCAGAGTCATTTGCTTTCCTTCTTTCCTGTTTTTACTTCTATCAAACATATATCTGATTTGATAAAAATGGTAAACATTATTTAGTCCTTGTCTTGCTTGTGTTTGTGTCCTGCCGTTGAGAAAAGAGTTATACAGGCCCGAGACTGCTGTCCTTCGAGAGGCTAGTTTCAAGGTCAGCCCTAGGTCAGCGTGTAGGAACTTAGATTTGGGGAGTTTCCCCCATTCCCTAACTGCCAGGTTTAGCTTCCTGTGTTTGGACTGTGCACACGGTTTCTTCAGGACACCTGATTTATTCCGAGGAGTCCTGTCTTCTCCTCTGCGTGTCAGACAGAGGCTGCCTCCATGAGTGAGTCCCGTTAAGACCCCTGGACTCGCCGGCTCAGCCAGCTTCCCTGGCAGATAGCGTTTTGCACATGTTGTCACAGCTCGCCACTGGCGGGTAGAGTGTGTCCAGTGTGACTCCCTTGGGAAAGGCGCCTCGGAAGCTTGTGCCTGTTTTTTTCTCCACACTTCGCTCCATCCCCTTTGCCCTTTGCTGGTTTTGCTTTGTATCTTTATACGTAATAAACCTTAGCTCTGAATACGGTTGTACACCGTGTCCTGTCAGGCCTCCTAGTGAATCGCCAAGCCTCGGGAGGCGGAGGTCTTGGGGACTCCTGACGCACCTGCCTAGTGGCGTCACTCTCGTTGGCGCTTTAGAAGCATAGTTGACCCTTGAACAACACAGGTATTAGGGGTGCTGACCCCATGCGGTCCAAAATTCTGTATAATGTTTGACAGCCCCAAAACTTAACTACCTTTGGTGTCTGTGGGGAATTGGTTCCAAGAACCCCCCGCCACCCCACGGATACCAAAGCTACAAGGTGCTCAGTTCCCCTGTATAAAACGGCACATACAGGTCAACCCTCCACATCTGTAGACTTCCAGCCACAGATGGAAAACACTACAGGTATTTATTGAAAAGAAAATCTGTGTATTAACAGACCCGCGCAGTCCAAACCCATGTTGTTCAAGGGTCGACTGTACCTGTATTCTCCCTGGAGACCTTGGAGCCAATGAACAACCACAATGGTAACATCTAATGCGGATATGACCATGTGCCAGGCACTGTGTGGAGGCTCCATTCTATCGTCTGACTGATTTCATCTTTACAAAAGTAGTCCCCATAAGACAGGTACTATTATTACCTCAGCTTCAGAGGAGGAAACGGAGGCTCAGTGAGGTTCAGTTGCTTGGCCGGGCTCACATGGCTAGCGGTGGAGTCAGCGGTCTGGCTCCAGGGGCCACGTTCGTGTCTGGTTCTTCTCGGTGTGCAGACCTTTGCTGGAGGAAAACCACTGAGCTTTCCCATCTCAGCTCGATGCTCTCTGACCACCCCAACTAGATTATCCTCCCTGGTGTAGGTTCTTCTGTCCCCTCTGCCCCTGTTTTATATTACTTCTCAGGCTTGAAAATGTGTGTCGATCTCTGTGATTACCTGCTTCCTCCAGTCGGTTTGAAATTCCAGGAAGGCAGGCCTGGGTGGTTTTGCACTTGCTCTCCTTGGTACCGACCATGGCACCTGGCCCAGTGGGCACTCAGCAAATGCTTGTTGTTGGGTGACAGTGCCACAGATGGAGGTCAAGGCCTGGTCTGAATGTGCAGCATATGCCACTCAGGGCACAGGAGTGGGGTGCTGCAGACCTGGAAGAAGGAGAGGAGGGTTGGGAGGGGCAGTGGATGATTCACAGGGGAAGGGATATTTGAACTGGATTTTGAAGGATGTGTAGGAGTTTTCCACGTAATGGAAGTTGATGTGAAATGCGTTGGGGTAGGCGTGCTGGGCAGAAGGAATACCGTGAGCGAAGGCACGGAAGTGTGAAGAGTTGGGGGAGGTTACTTTTCAACAGTCTTGTTCGTTGCTTTCCTTTGGTCTCTCATGACCTCTGGTGTCTGCTCACATGCACTTGAAGGTCTCCAGATGGATTGGGGCACTCTCAAAATTTGGCTCCAAGAACACCCTTTAAGTCCTTTCCAGCACACACCCGCACAGCCATCTAGGGAGTGTACTAAAGAAACGGGACCCTCAGGTGTCAGGGTGCCCAGTGCAGCCATCAGAGAGAGAATGGAGGCAGAGCGAGCTGCCAAGGTCATGGGAGAGTTCCCAGGCAGAGAAGCTGGGCTTCAAGTCGCAGCCTGAAGTGCCCGAATTAGCTTTTCTCTTGGCTTCCCTCACCCCCTGCCCAGCTGGACATGACGGCAGTAAGGACTGGGCTGGAGCCCACACAGGAGGGGTTGTGAGAACTGCTCTGCCCTCCGGGAGCCCCCACGGCAGCCAGGGAGGCGGCCTTTGCTTACACTCGTGTACAGGAATGGGTGGAGTTGTTCTTGGGTCGTTTCTGGAAGTCACAGGAGGAAGCATGTTTCGGTGGAGTTGTGGCCCCGCTCAGAGGGCTGCTCAGCTCTTTTGGCTCATCCTGAGTGCTCAGATTTTGGTTCTTTCTCCCCTCACCCCAGACAATGCTTAGATGCTTTCACAGAGCTCAGAGCTGAGGAACAGCAGCCCTTGGATGTTTTCTTTCCTTGCAGGTGTGCCCGGAGCCTGTGTCCAAGTGGAGAAGTGTCCGTGGCCATAATCCTCTGGTGAGTGTGTTGTTTCCTGCGCAAACCACCAGCTTCCTCTTAAGTGTCTGAGCCTGCCCCCTGCCCAGGCATTTCCTTGCTCTTAGCTGGGCTGGAGGAGGGGACCAATGGAAGACGGCGGCACTAGGTGTTCTGAGGTCAAGGAGCTTGGAGGCTTGCCTGCGCATGCGCAGAGCCCAAGGACCGCCCCTCGGTGATCTTAGATCTACTTTGGCTCACTGCTGTTTGCTAGGACACAGCACACTGCCCAGCATTTAGTAGGTGCTTGTTCAGTCATTCATTCAACCAGTAATTGTTGCCTGCTCCTGCTCTCCTGGCCCTGATATTCCAGGGTGGGGAGACCGAAGATGATCACATGTGTGTTATGGCGGGTAGTGACTGGAGTTATGAAGAAATCTAAAGCAGATAAAAAAAGATTATTTTAATAAGGAGGATGCTCTCAGTCTTTGAATAAAGAATCCCAGAGACATGAAAAGAGTTTTCACCCCTATGCTTGAGCGAGAAGATGGACTGAATGCCAGTCTTTCCCTTTGGGCAAAGCAGAAGAGCCCCACAGAGTTTCTCGTTCTCTAGGAAACAGGGAGGGGCCAGGGCTGGGTTATTGAGCAGGACACCGAGAGTTGCAGACGTTCGGGGTTAGGGTGGTGACATTCTACAGGACACAGTCCCAGTCTCAGAGGTCTGAGGATCCTTGGTACAAAGAGCGTTTCCAATGACAGTTTTGTAACACACAGTATGATAGAATCAGATATTTTTACACAAGTTTCCACTCTGGACGGAGGATTAAGAATGGTAGTTTTGTGAAAGGTTTCAGTTCCCCACTGTCTGAATTGGCTTTCTGATGCAGAAAGATGTTTGTTTCTGCAGCCATCTGAGAAGGGGGAGTGTGTCTCCTAACCCTTCTGAGATTTTTCTTTTACCCCTGGTTAGGAGCCTGCAGTTTTCAATGCAGAGACAGAGTTTCATTGGTTAGCACCAAGAAAAAAAAAAGTGTGGAGGACTGTTAGCAAGTGGAATCTGGAGCGGGAAGTGTTTTATAGCTCTAGGCAGTAGAGTGCGGTGGGTGGGGCTTCTAGCTGAGACAAGGATAGCTGGGGAAAGTGTCTCGAATTATTAGGTGACATTTAAGCAGAGACCTAAACGAAGGCAGGAGTGAGCAACGCACACATCTGGAGGAAGAGCATTCGGACAGAGGGCACAGCAAATGCCAAGGCCCTGAGGTGGGGTTGTGCTCGGGGGTTGGGGGGCACTAAGGAGGCTGGTGTAGTTGGAAGTTCGCTGAGCCAGCGGAAGAACGGTGAGGGACGACAGAAAGTGGAAGTGATTGTCGAGGGCTCTGTGGGCCTTGGTGAGGGCTTTGGACTTCGTTCTGAACGCAGCGGGGAGTCACCGGAAGGTCAGGAGCAGGGAGCGACAAGACCTGATTTAGGTCGAAGGGGCTTAGTTTAGCTGCTGGATGGAGAGTAGACTCCAGGGACTCAGGGAACATTTATTGAATGTCTGAATGAACGTTCCCCGGGGACTGTGTATTGGCTCCTACTACAGCTGTTACTAGGCTGTCCCGTAAGCGCCCCAGCATCTGTCTCTGTCTGCTCCATCTTCGGAGCCCTGTGACCACGTTGGGTTTGTGTCTGGCCCCAATTCAGCCCCACGCAGGTTGTATGAGATGGCTGTCAGTGACCAAAATGACCGCGATTCTATCGAGAGAGCTCTTGAAGGTAAACTGCTGCATTTTCCCTTCTGCAGGGTCTGATGTACCAGGATGCCAGTCGATGGGGCCTCACACTGCAGACTTATATTCAGCTTACCATGCTGGAACGGCACACCTGTCCTCAGGTACCTTTCAGATGCTTGGTTTCGGCCTTCTTAACATTTTCCTCGAATGAGGGGTATACGATCGCCAGGAAGGGAACCCTCACAAGGAGGCCTCGCTAGGCCTTCAGCGCTGCTTAGCCTTCTCTGTCTTGGGCCAAGGTCTCCGTTCCTGTAGCTCTCTGAGGACCCCCACCCACCAGCCTCAGCTGGTCAGGGAGTGGCTATGATACCACCACTGTGAGCCTGAGTCTTCATGACCCGCCGTGACCGGGCTCAACACCGTTTAACCCAGTCCTCCTCAAACTGTGGTCCCTGGACCAGGAGTGCCAGCAGCACCTAGGAACCTGTCAGAAAGGCACGTTTTCCGGCCCCATCGCGGACCTGCTGACTCAGAAATCCTGGTGATGAGGCCCAGCGATCTGCGTTTTGTCAGGCGCTTCCGGTGATTTTAGCGCATGCTTTGTTTGTTCACATGTTTGGGTGTCACTCTCTAGGTGTCACAAGGGCTGCCTATTGATTCAGATTCTCGACAGGAAGAATCCGACTGGCTCAGCTTGGGTCAGGTGTCTAGCCCTGGGCCATTCAGGTGTTGGGAAGATCACGGAGCACAGACAGGTCAGCGGGGATGTGAATAGAGGCTGAGTCTCTTAGGAGAAAGGCCGGCTGAGGAGATCCTGATTGGCAGCTGTGGTGCGAATCCAAGCATAGCCTGAGAGACTGGCTTTGGAGGCCCTCCAAGGAGGAGGTCCCTGCAGCCGGTAGTGTGGACACAGCCACTCGGCTGGGCAGTGGGATCAAGTTGTTGAGCACTTTCAACTGTGGCCATCATTCTTCTTTAAATCTGCATCTTAAAAAGTGGAAAAATGGAGCGATATGAACAGAACCACAAGAATTTGTCTCCCCAAATGTCAGTCAAATTGATTCAGGTTAGAGGACCCGAGGTCGGCACTTTCTCCCTTTTCCTACTTTTGAGCACTTTATTTTTCCTGAGCCACTTGCAAACCTGCAATCTGTCTATCATGTCTGCATACAATGGGACATACCATGAAGGAAGCTGGCAGAGACTGAGAGGGGCAGACGCGGAAAGATGAGCAGAAAGAAATGGGTGGATGGGGAGCTAGATAAAGACAGGCTGTGGGGAGTAATAAGTAACGAGGGGATGGACAAGTAGAAGGGAAGATGCATGGACAGATGGACGCCCGGCGGGGAGAGAGTAAGGAAATTCCTGGGTTATGCTTTTGAACCTGCCCCTGATTTGCTGGTGCAGGTCCCACAGGTGCTGTGGGTGTGTGGGTGCCGTGCTGAGTGAGAGCAGTGTTTGCCCACGTGGCATCGAGGGTAAGGGCCCCTCCTGCTTCCCAGTGGGCCACTGTGGACACAGGGAAAGGTCATCTGTCGGGGGCGTGAGCACTCTGCCGTGGAGGGGTGATTTCAGTGTTGTCCTCCTTCCTCCTGGGCACAGCCCTCCCCAGTTTCCTGCGGGCTGCAGTGCCCCCACCCTGCCCTGTGAGAAAGCAGGGAGGCTGGCAGGTCTCGCCTCCCTGTGGGGCTTCCGAAAACCAGACTCGGAAGCACTGATGGCATAGTCCGCATAATGTCACTTGAACCCCAGTCCTCTCTGGGCCCTACCTTAGGCACTCAGATCCCTCTGCTTAAGAAAAGTCACCTGTTTGAGGTCTGTAGTAATCACCATACTTTGCACTTGACACTGCTTTGCTGGATAGCACTTACTTAGCTAGTTTTTCTAGCACTTCCCCAAATCCACAATCCAGGTGAGGCTTCTTGCTCTTGTGAAAGAGGCTGCTGCTGCTGAGTGCGCAGCCCCAGCATTGCTGCGCTGGTCCCCGAGCCTCCGGGCGGGGGAGGGTATGGGGAGGGTCCAGGCTGCTGAGCCTCCTGTTAGAGGCTTGTATTCAGCAAAGACTACAGTCGGGGGAAGCATGGGTGGCCTTCTCCTCTTTCCCTGAGTTAGTGAATCACTTTTTGTTTTCTTTTAGACATCAGCTGTACGGTTGATGGAGCGGTCGATTCACAGCGCAAGATACATTTTTGTAGAAAACCTGTATAGAAGGTACCATAGCTTGCACAATTGATATTTTATTAATTTCTTCAAAATGAAATGGGAACTTGTTTATCCAGATGACAGACCCTGGGTGCCTGCTGTGCTGTGTCACTTCTCTGTTGCCACAGGGGTGCTGTGTAGCCACCATGAAGCCTCCGTGGCCGATAGCTTTCTGCACTGATTCCTCAGGCACGTTGCGGGGTAGGCCAGGCGGCTCTGCTGACCTTGGTCGGGCTCCGTGACATGTCTGGGGTGGGCTGGTCTGGGGTGGCCCTGACCAGGGTGACGAGGTAGCTCACTTCTCTTTCTCTTGCCTCTCATCCTCCTTCTGGAACCGGCAAGCTGACCTGGGCATTCACTTCTCATGGTGATGGTGGAAGGCAGCAGCACCAGCAGAAACGCACGATTGCTTTTTGAGGGCCCTTGGCTTCACATTTGCTAACATCCCATTGGCCAAAGCCGACCCAGTCTGAGAGGCAGGAGGGCTCTCGTGGGTTCCATGCCAAAGTGGGAGGGTGTCGAGAGGTGTAGATCTGGGGTGATGAGACCGATCAGTCTGGCTCAGTGTGCGTGATATTTGCTGTGGTTTTCACTCAAAACTGTCTTTTGCCCTCATGGGAACAGACTGTGTCATGTTGACATAGTTGCAGGGGACTTCTGGTGGCCCACAGTGCTGAGGCCTGAAAGGCGTGGGGCCCTCTGTTCCTGTGCTCACTCGGCTGCACATTTTTAGGGTCTTGGAGAAATGGGCTGCAGGCTGGGGCCTGGAGCTTCAGCTTCTTCCACACCCTCCATCCTTGTCAGCAATGCGGCTGGTCCCCTTCTCCTTGCTGGCCCCCCACATTACTGCTTCTTCCTGCTTTCAGCTTTGGGATCCTGCTTTCAGCTTTGGGATGCGACTGTTGCTCCCTTGCAGAGCTGGTCTGGTACCTGCCTTCCACCCTCCCCATGCTGGATTCCCATTCCTTCTCGTCTGCAGCTGTCTCCTAAATGTCACCTCTCTGGACCCTCCCCACCCACCCTGTCTAGATAGTAGATAGCGCAAGCCCCTTGTTATTCTTAATCACTACTGTCCGTTGATTCAACCATATGAAATTCTTAATATTTGACCTGCAAAAGTGGCAGTTTCATGTGGATTCACTTAGTCTGTATCTTTGTTTAATTGTCTGTTGCATGTCCTCCACACCACTGGCTCATAAGCCCGTTGAGGACAGGGACCACGTCTGGTTTGCTTGCTTAGCTGGGACCCAGCACAGAGCTGGCACCTGGCTGATACTCATGAATTGTGGTCTTGTTGAGTGATGAGACCTGTGGCTGCTCTTTGGTCTCCAGCCTCCAGGCCTAGTTCTTTCACACCCTTTCCTTCGAGGGGCCACAGAAAGGCTTCTCCCATGGGCCCTGGGCTTCCATTGATCATGTGCTTCAGCCCGTGTGGCCCTAGGACAGAAGGCTCTTCCCCCACCCAGTCTGAGCATCAGAGCCGTGTTCTGGGGTCAGGGACAGCAGCCCCGGCAAGTCCTGACCGGAGCTTTGTCCTCAGACCTCAGGTTCCTCTTGAGGGCTCCACCCGTCCAACAGACGACTTTCCTGGTGCTGGCGTCCACCCCTCCTCCCCGGCTGCCTGGTTTCCAGCTGGGCTGAGCTGTCTGTGCCTTGCTGGTTCTGCAGCACTCGCTTTGCTCTGCTCTCTGCCTGTTCGTGCCTCTGCCAGAGGGCGGGCAGGCAGAAGAGGGAAGAGAAGAGAACAAGGGAGCCCTTCTGGTGTTTGTTTACCGTCTGGTGAAAGTGCGGCCCGAAGAGTGGACCCTGGGCAGCAGTGTGGGAGTCCTGTGACCCTCCCGTAGCTGGGCTGTCTCTGTCTTCTGGGTGGGTCTGTTTGGCGCTCATGGCTGTTTTTGAAGAGGGCGAGCTGGAATGGATGAGCAGAGGTCATGGGGAGCGAATGTGGTGTGGAGCTGGGAGCTGGGGGCCTGCATTTCATCCCAGCTCTGGGGCTTGCTCTTTGTGAGCACAACCAAATCTCAAAGAGCCCCTCTTGTCTACTTGCTGTTGTTCATCTCTGGAGGAGAGCCTTTGGAACAGTTGCCTGGTTTAGGTCCTGTGACCCTCGTGCAGGTCCTTGGTCTTCATGAAATTTGCCAGTTGAGCCCCCTACTGCGTAGGTTGCTCAGTGCCTGGTGAACTTCCCCAGGAGCCCCTTGTCTTTGCTTGTCGCAGGGTCAGTTTTAGCCGATGTCCGTGGGCTTTGGTTACTCACACTGATAGTCCTTCATTGTGATATACTTCTGATGGTGCTTCTGTATTTCCTGGCCTCAGTGGCTGTGGTCCAGGTCGCTGGTGCACATCACCTGGGCCTTGCTCTGGGCTGTTCTGTGGGCAGTGTGGGGAAAGGCTATAGCTGTCAATCTTTTTGATCTGTTCTACCATCCTGGTAATTCCAGACGTGTCTCTTCCTCCCTGGCCCTCCCAGAAGGCCTGGCATTGGTGGCTAGGATTTTGGTGGGACAAAGAACCATGGAAGAAACATGCAGTGTCCTCGTTTCTGTTCTTGGGCTCTAATGCTTTTAAGTTCATGCAGCCCCCAGAGGGCCTGGGTTCCCCTGAACACCGTGTTGGAGCCTCGAGACCCAGTTCTGGTGTTACTTGGTGAAGTCAGAGGCTGTTGGTCAGTGTGGCCTCAGGTGCCCCAGAGGCTCCTGGGAGCACCAGGCACCGAGGTGAGCCAGGCCACACCCCACTTTGGTTTCAGGGAGGTGGGAGAAGGCTGTGCTCCTCAAACCCTTTCACTGCATCCCTCCAAGGGCAGAGGAAAATCACACAGGCAGCTGATTCCCTGCTTGTCTTCCGGCCCCTGTGGCCCAAAGCAGGCTGCTGACAAACTGGAAATGTCTTTGAAGTTTCCTCTTTTATGTTAGAAAGTCATTGGATTTTGCATTCTGGTCCATCACGTGCTCTTTCTTCTGTTTGTATCTGTAACAAACGTCATGCTTAGCATGTGGCTTGGAGTACCCCCTCCTTTAGCCATGTACTCGAGTCCCCAAGTTGGGGAGGCAGAGAACCTAGGGGAGGGGCACTGAGAAGCGCCTTCCTAGGGCAGGTGCTTTACCTGCACGCTGGGCCAACTCATCTGTGTTCCCTGAAACTGGGGCATTTACTCAAGTGCTTGGGGCAGAGCAGGGCCCTGTGGACAGGAGCTGCGTTATCGTCTGGTCCTTGCATGTCCTCTCCCTTTGAGCCTTCCAGACAGCCCTGAGTAGGTGCTGTTGACCCTGGTTGGCAGATCGGGAACTGAGATGGGGCTGGGAAGCCAGTGCTCCTTCCTGACTGGGCAGGAAGCTGGCTGGACAAGCTGTCCCGCACCTGCTGTGTGGCGCAGTGCAAGTGAGGGACTGAGGAGAGACATCCACGTTTCTCTCATTGATAGGGCCAGAGGCGTCAGGCCCACTGGACCCCCAAAGTGCTGGGTCAGGGGAGTCCGGCCTTTGCCTCCTTACAGTCAGCATCTCCCACAGATCGCTGTGCATCAGGTTAACGGGCAGGTGCTGCTTTGCTGAGGGGTGTTGGGGCCCAGGAGCCTGCATTTCTAATCCTGGGAGGCCACCATCCTGCTGGGTAGGGCCCACACTTGGAGGGGCAGGGCCTCAGAGGAAGCCATTAGCCAGGTGGCCCTCATGGCACCCATGTCTCGGTGCCCGGCCCTTTCCCTCTGGAGTTGTGTCCCTGTGGCTTCCTTGGGGCGTCCCTTGGGCCTTTGGGGTCCAGAAAGCCAGGTCCCAGGCCTGTAGGTGGTCTTTGGGGCCAGGCAGTGGAAGTGCTTCGTGGTGCCGATTGCCTCAGTTTCCTGCAGCACTTGCTGTTTCTTCACTTCACATGCGTTGGCTCAGGTTTTGGTTTGTGGGGAGTTTGGTTGTGTTACCTTTGTTTCAGGGTCTCTGGGCGTATTCCTCTGTCAGGATTGGGGCAGCCATAGGCCTAAGGTTTTCTTTTTGGAGGCAAAATAAAAAGTGTTTTTAAGTGACGAAGGAAGTGACAAGTAGAGGGAAGCGTGGGCTGTGGGCGTTCCTGTGGTCGCCGTCCTTCCAGCTCTGGCTCCCACCGTGCAGCGGGCCATGCGCAGAGAAGCGCTGCTGGGAAAGGAGGTGTTCCGGGTCGTTTCTGCTCCCCCACCTGCAGGTCATCTCGTCGTGAGCCTCATCCAGACGTAGCTTCGGCCCGGTTTGGCTGGGTCCTTGGCCTGTGCCCAGAGTGAATGTTTTGGTTCCTGCCTGGGGGGAGTTCGACTGGTCCTAGAACCATAGATGGCATGTGTAGGGCGTCAGTTCCCACCTGGGGGCTTCTGTGGGGACAGCTCTTTCACAAAGCAGGAGCGGGTGGCTGCTGCCCCTTTGACATTGGGGTTGAGCCTTCTCTTTCCCAAAGCTCTTGCAACCTTGGCTTGGAATCTGGGGGGGCCGGACAGAAGGGAGGAAGGCAGGCCTGGCCTTGTCGTCTGCAGTTGTGGGCTCGGGGGCCCAGGAAAGCCCACATATTAGAATTCTGCCTCCCTCGAAGCAGAATTTCTTTGGAGGGCGATCTTGCCTTTTGAGTCTCAAACAAGTGAGCAGTTCTTCCTGGGAGAGACTGCCTCTTCCAGCCCCGAGCCCCTTCTCTGCCAGTTTGGGGTGGGCACAATATAAGAGCAATTAGGCCACCTGGGGTCTGCGGCAGTTCTGTGACTTCCTGAAGAGGAAGATTTTGGTTACACAGTCTCCTTAAAGGTGGGAACTGTGCCAAAACGAAAGACCGGAGGTGGCGAGAAAGACTCACAGCTAAAGAGGCCACACAGGTGAATGTATGGCCCAGCCCCGTGGGCTGAATAATTGAACACTAAGGTTTTGCAAGATTGCCTGGGTGTGTTGTAAGAGCAGAAGTAAGGGAACTGAGGGTGTCCAGCCGGGAAAATACCCCGCTGACTCACCTGGGGCTCGTGGTCGGGGACACTGATTAAGACCCTGGGTTTGGAACACAGGCAGGGCCCCCCCACCTCCCTGACTGGCCCTGGGCCTGGGCCTCCTCCCCTATAGTCCAGGTGGGGGACTCGAGACCTGGGTCACGAGTCTGAAAGTGGTGGCTTTTTTCGAGCTGAGGCTGTGAGACCCTGGACGTGATCCAGAACAGCCCCTCAGTGGACAGACCGGGGAGGGCAAGTGATGCAACGAAGAAACTGTGTGGTTGGGGGACCTGAAGAGCCCGGCTTGAATCCCTGCTCAGACAGAGCTGGGCTTCTGGGCCTCAGTTTTCCTCGTCTATGAATTGGGTCACAAGGTCTTACAAAAACAAAAGAAAATAAGATACACAAAGCGACTGGCATTCGAGTGTGAGATTTCTGTTCCAACTTGTGCTGTGTGCACTGGGGGCTCCCTGGGCCTCAGGGTGAAGGTGGCAGCGAACTGTGTCCGTCACAGGATTTATGTGGACCCGAGACCTCGAGTTTGCCACCTGCTGTAAGGGAAGGCGCTGTGGCCCACTCTCAGTTCACCGTTGGTGAGCTGTTGGTGAGCTGGGCCTTTGTATTTTCTGTGGAGAAGTGCGCCCTCCTCTGTGTTCTGTGAAAAGAAAAGCCGTGGCTCATGGCGGGTGCTGGGCATGTCACTGTGGAGGCAGACAGGAAAGGAGCAGGGCAGAGTTCCCGGGAGGAAAACTGCAGAAACGGATCAAGCAGCACCCGCTGCCTGACGTCCCTCAGAATCACAGGGAAACCGGGCTTCCGTTTCCTACTCAGCTCAGCCTGGGCGCCCCGCTGCTGAAAACAGCTCGGGCACCTGCGCTCTGCTTGCAGTCGCTCTCACCCACCGATCCCGGTTCAGGGTGCATCCAGGGTGGGTGGAGGAGACGTTAAGGGGGGGTTCCCCTCCCGGGCCTTTGAGGGTCGCCCAGCTGTTGATGGGTTTGCTTCTTGCAGCTGCTGCCGTCCTCTCTTCCCTGAGTGTTTCCTCTCAGGGCAGAGGAAATCCGCAGGAGCCGCCAGGTTTCTCTTTTCTGCTAGCGCTTTAAATGCGTAGCAGTCTCCCCCTGCCCACACCCTTGATTTGAGAACTAATATGTTGGTAAATTTTGGAAAATTCACAAGTGAAGGTCCCCCATCGTCCCACGGGTCAGAGAAAAGCACCGTTAACATTTTGGTGTTTTTCTTGCCGTCATTTTTCAAAATGTGGATGAACATTCTTGACATTTGAGTTGGGTCATACATATTATATGCATTTTTGTGTCCTGCTGTTTCACGGAATTATGAGCATTTCCATGTCAGCAAATATTATTTTATCACATCATCTTTCAGTTACCGCGTGTTTTTTTGTTGTACAGATATACCAAGATTTAGTTTTTTAATTTTAAACAGTGCTACATGATTATTTCCACAAAATACATTTCTAGAGGTGAAATTGGCATGCTGCGCCACCTCCTAACCTGAGCGCTGTCCCTGTTCTGGGGTGGGGGGTGCTCAGGCTTCGGAGCCGCTGTCTGTCCTTGGAGTTCAGGGCCCATCGGGCATGCCTTTGCACCATAACCCATCCCCAGGCAGCGGAAAGTCGGAGGTGTTTAAGGTCTTTGTTTAAGGTGTTTGTCTTGTGGATCACACGCTGGTGCCCTTGGCAGTGGCCCTTTTAACAAAAGCCACCCCCAAAGACCTTTGGGGAATGGCGTATCCCAGAAACTTCCTTGCGGGTAGACAGAACACTTGTACCGGTCCTTGCAGTGGGAAGATGCCTGAAGTGGACTACGTGGTTCTGTCTGAATGGTACGACTGGATTGTGAAGAACATCGACGTGTCCGTGGATTTGATAGGTGAGACGGCCCTTCCCGACCTCCCTCCGGACCTCCCTCCCAACCTCCCTCCCGACCTCCCTTCCCTGGGCCCAATGAGGAGGAGCTGCTGCAGGTAACCAGCCAGCAGGGGCGGCTGGCAGGGGGTAGTTCTTTCCCCAATTGCCTTTTCCCCAAGGGCAGACAGAATCTGGGGGCTCTTAGTCCCTCCTGGAAAAGTACCCTGGCCTTTGTTCCTCACGCTGTCCTCCCTGGGCTCATTGTGACTTGGTGGGTTGTCCAGTCTGTAAGGAGGGAGAAGTTGATAAAACCTAGACAGTAACTGAGACCCACTGTGCTGAGCCCTGTCCGCGCATGTGTGGAGCCTCATCCAGCCTCACGGTGACCCCGTGAGGCTGGTGATGTGGGAAGGACGTGAACTGGCCAAGGTGCCGGTCAGGTCACGCAGCTTGGTCAGGGGTTGAGTGGCAGGCTGACCTGGTGCGCCTCTGCTGCTCAGAAATGCTGGCAGGTGTTTCTCGCCGTGCCTCGCCCACATGCCTTCCTTGTTCCTCTCCTCGGCTTTCACTTCCAAGCCATGAACAGTCATTAGAGCCACTTTTCTTTTTTTAAATCTCAGTTTATCTCCGGACCAGTCCTGAGACCTGTCACCAGAGGCTGAAGATGAGATGCAGGGAAGAGGAGAAGGTCATTCCATTGGTAAGAGCCCCCTTAACCCAGGTAGAGATGAGCTGAAGCTGACATCCTCCTGGCCCGGCCCGGCCCGCTGTGAGGTCACCATGCTGCTGTCACAGAGAAGTGGAACCGAGTCTGTCAGAGGGCGACCTCTGACTTCCCCTGTGGCTGGAGACGCCGAGCCGCGTCCAGATCTGCTTCACCTCCCAACTTCCCGGGTCCCGGACTCAGCTGTCGGCACCCGTCCCCTGCCCCTTCCCAGGCATCCCCAGGCTTGCCCGGTCTGCCTCCGAAAGGCATCTTGCCTCGTGCCCTCTGGATCCATTCTAGGACGGGTCCTCTTGCTCGCTGCTGCATCCCCCGAACTTTAGCGTGGTGCCCGGCTCAGAAGTGACACTCACTGGTGTTTGCTCGCTGCTTCACCCTTCCGGGTGAGGCTCGAGGCCACGTGGGCTCTAGATGGGATTGTTGTAACAGGCTTGAGCTGCTCTCCTTGCCCTGGTCCCTCGCTCCCACACCTGCCTCCGAAACCTGCCTCCACACGGCTGCTTGGGTGACGTTTCCAATACAGAGCGCCACTCACACCGTTTGCCAGCCCCAAGCCCTTCGCGCCTCCTGGTCCAGGGTGAAGTCCTCATTTTGTAGCACGCCACACGAGGTCCCGTGTGATGGCTTTATCTCTCTGCACTCTCTGCCTTTTACATGTGAAGAGCTAGCTGTGGTTCTGCACGTTCACACACACGTACATACACGCTCACTCACCGTGGAGTTACACAAATGTGTCTTTGAAATTTTTTGTATTTTTAAATATATAATATCTATTATATATTTTTCCATTACCATTTAGTCCCCTCACACCCCCTGCCCCCTACAGTCACCGCCCTGTTGTCCAAGTCCCTGAGTCCTTTTATGCCCGACCACTCCACCCCCTAACCTCCCCCATCCTTAGCTGTCAGCCTGCTCTCCATCTATGAGTCTGTGTGTGTTTTGCTTGTCAGTTTGGTTTGTTCATTAGACTCTGCATATGAATGAAATCGTATGCTATTTGTCTTTCTCTGACTGGCTTGTTTCACTTAGCATAATGTTCTCCAGGTCCATCCATGCTGTCGCAAAGGGTAACATTTTCTTCTTTTTTGTGGCTGAGTAGAATTCCATTGTGTAACTATCTCCTAGTTGTTTTGTCCACTCATCTACTGATGGGCACTTGGGCTGCTCCCATCTCGTGGTGATTGTAGATAACACTGCAATGACCATGGGGGTGCTTATGTTCTTTCACATTAGTGTTTTGGTTCCCTTCGGATATATTCCCAGGAGTGGGATCGCTGGGTTAAGAGGAAGATGCATTTTTAATTTTTTGAGGTATCTTCACACTGCTTTCCACAGTGGCTGCACCAGTCTGCATTCCCACCAACAGGGCAAAAGGGCCTTTGTCCACATCCTGGCCAGCACTTGTGTTTTTTGATTTATTGATGATGGCCATTCTGACTGGTGTGAGATGGTAGCTCATTGTGGTTTTATTTGCATTTCTTTGATGATTAGCCATGTTGAGCATCTTTTCATATGTCTATTGGCCATCTGTCAAGTGTGCTTTTGCATAGTGGATTAAAAAACCTTTCAAGTTCAGCTTGGATGTCACCTCCAGGAAGACTTCCTTGACCTTCCCTCCATTGTGCTCCCCTAGCCCCTGGGCTTACTCTGATCACAACCCTTAGGACCAGTGTATTTGCATGTTTGTTCCCCCTCCCTCAGGCAACTGTGCGCATTTTATGATTAGATCTCATTCCCTCTGATCCCCAGTGTATGTCCCGGGGCCTGGCACCTATGAGATTTCAGTTAACATTGAACTGAATACCCCATGTGAGAAGCTACCTGGATGCATACAGAGGCTGGGCAAGTGTCTACTGGGATGTCATGGGGCTCTGAGCTCAGGGTGGGCTGGACTGGGGCCCTGAGGCCTGTCCAGCACCCAAGACCTGCCCAGCCTTGTTTGCCTGGGCACCAGCAAGGTAGATGCTAGCCGAGAAGGCCCAGGCCTTGCTCTGGGCAGCTCCTTTGAAATCCAGAGGCAGGAGTGACCGGAGAAAGGGCGAGTGGAGCAGGGACGGACCGTGCTGGGATGGGGCAGAGCTGCTCCGCGAGGTGGCCCAGGTGTTCTGAAGAAATGCCAGGTCTGGAGTTCACCCCAAGCCCTTGTCTTAGCAGTTTTGACAAGGCCTGCAGGCCAAACATGTCTTGTTGCTAAGAGAGAACCCAGTGGTGGATGAAATGCAGCTGTGTGGTTCACCGAGAGCTTCTGGACTGGGAGGAGATTGCTGCTTGAGGCGGAGGTGTTGGTAAGCGGCCAGGAGCACCGTGGCCTGCTGGTGGGAGAGTGTGCGCCGTCCAGTCCTTCCTGGGGCGGAGGCACCGATGGCTCCAGTGCCGTGTCTGGGATGTGTTTGGGCCTCTTCACAGGTGGGTTCCACCCACCCTGTTGGGCTTTCTGAAGGTGGTCTTTACGGTCTAGAGGACCCACAGGTTACAAGTTGTCCGGTGGGGTGGAAACAGTTGGAGTGAGGCTCCCAGGCCAGGGAGGGTCACATTCCTCTTGGCAGGAGGGAAAGGTTGAGCTGCCCAGGGCTGGGATGCCTGGCCACGGCGTGGCCAGGGGTGCCCTCCCCCAAAGGAACTGGTGCCCGCTGCTAGAAAAGTGGCGGTAAATGCGAGAGGCCAGGCGAGAGGGGGTGTGGGAACGGAATGCACTGGGGGTAGGGTGGGGCGGGGAAGCTGCCGTGGGACTCTGGTGATGCCTGGGTTGCTGTTGGAGTGAGCAGCTGCATTTATCATGGTCCAGCTGAACCAGGTGGGCTTCCGTGGGCTTCTTTGTCCAAGCCGCTGCCCATGGTCACTGCCAGCCACCCTGCCAGCCTGAGATCCTGCGCGGGAGAGGTGTGCTCACTGTCTTCCGTGCTCCGGCAGCCTGTGTTTCTGTGTTTCCCGGCAGGAATACCTGGATGCGATTCACCACCTCTATGAGGAGTGGCTCATCAAAGGGGGCCCTTTCCCCGTAGCGGCCCCTGTTCTGGTAAGTCCTTCTACAGGGCAGGGGACTTTTCTAGAAGGAAGTGTAACCTGGGGAATGTCGGCTGCTCTGCAGTCTGGGGAATGGCCGAGTCCTTCAGAGCTCGAGGGTGGGGAAGAAGGAAGCAGGGAGGGTGGAAGGGTCTCTTTCTTTCTCGCAATCCCCATTCTGGGCTAAGTCTCAGGGTGCCTGGGTAGACCTGAGAGAAGGCAATTTGCCTTGGCGTCGTTACCCCAGTGACCGCGAGAGCATCTCACGTATCCAGCGTCATCAGTGAAGGGATGTTCTAGATGGTCAAAGCCTCTAGACCTGGGTTTTGGTTTCAACCATCTGGGACAGTGGTCTTCCTGACGTGACAGTCCCTTCTACAGTGGACGGCAGGCTTGGAGCCTGCCTGCGCCTTTCCTTGGCGGCTCAGGGCATTGGAAGGAACATCACTCACTGTTCCGGGCTGTCACACAGTGCTGCCTTTAGGAGGTGCTGAGGTGTGGGGGGCCATTTGCCCCAGGCTGCTGATGTCTCTGAGTCCCTGTTTCTGCTTTTAGGGGTAACCTCCTTTCTCCAGCCGACACTCACCATCTCTAACTCTGATGGCATGTCTGCCCCATCCGTGACTCCTTGCTTCTCCATCCCCTTGTGCTTGGATCTGCTGCTGCTGCTGCACCCTTTCCGGTGGGCAGATGGGTGGGTGCCTCGGACTGTTAGGAATGTGTGCAGCGTGGGGTCAGAGGGCAGGCCGTGTGCGGACCGTGTATGCGGCCTCGGGGACCTCTGTGTGGGCCGTGCTCACACTGTTCCTCATGGCTCTTCTGGGCCATGCGGTTGCTGGAAAGTGAGATTAGTACTATTGTGGGTTTTTTTTTTCTCTTTTTTTTTTTAAAAAGATTTTGTTTATTTATTTATTTTTGCCATTTAAAATTCTTTTTTAAAAATATATTTTATTGATTATGCTATTACAGTTGTCCCATTTCTCACCCATCATTCCTCTCCACCCTGCACACCCCCTCCCACCCACATCCCCCCCTTTAGTTCATGTCCATGTGTCATAAGTTCTTTAGCTTCTACGTTTCCCACACTATTCTTGCCCTCCCCCTGTCTATTTTTTACCTTCCGTCTATGCTACTTATTCTCTGTACCTTTTCCCCCTCTCTCCTCCTCCCACTCCCCTATTGATAACCCTCCATGTGATCTCCATTTTTGTGTTTCTGTTCCTGTTCTAGGTGTTTGCTTAGTTTGCTTTTGTCTTAGGTCTGGTTGTTAATATCTGTGAGTTTGCTGTCTTTTTACTGTCATATTTTGTATCTTCTTTTTCTTAGGTAAGTCCCTTTAACATTTCATTATAATAAGGGTTTGGTGATGATGAACTCCTTTAACTTGACCTTATCTGAGAAGCACTTTATCTTCCTTTCCATTCTAAATGACAGCTTTGCTGGATAGAGCAATCTTGGATGTAGGTCCTTGACTTTCATGACTTGGAAAACTTCTTTCCAGCTCCTTCTTGCCTGGAAGATCTCTTTTGAGAAATCAGCTGACAGTCTAATGGGAACTCCTTTGTAGGTGACTGTGCCCTTATCCCTTGCTACTTCTAGAATTCTCTCCTTCATTTGAATCTTGGCTAATGTCATTATGATGTGCCTTGGTGTGTTCCTCCTTGGGTCCAACTTCTTTGGAACTCTCTGAGCTTCCTGGACTTCCTGGAAGTCTATTTCCTTTGCCAGATTGGGGAAGTTCTCCTTTATTATTTGTTGAAATAAGTTTTCCACTTGTTGCTCTTCTTCCCCTTCTGGTACCCCTATAATTTGGATGTTGGGACGTTTAAAGATGTCCTGGAAGTTCCTAAGCCTCTCTTTATTTTTTTGAATTCTTGTTTCTTCATTCTCTTTTGTTTGTTTGTTTGTTTCTTCCTTCTGGTCCACTCCATTGATTTGAGTCCCAGTTTTCCTCCCATCTCTATTGGTTCCCTGTGCGTTTTCCTTCATTTCACTTATTGTAGCCTGCATTTTTTCATCTAATTTGTGAGCAAAATCAACCAATTCTGTGAGCATCCTGATCACCAGGGCTTTGAACTGTGCATCTGATAGGCTGGCTGTCTCTTGGTTGCTTAGATAAATTGGTTCTGGGGCTTTGATTTGTTCTCTGGTTTGAGCCATTTTGGGTTTTTGTTTTTGTTTTTGTTTTTGGTCTGATTGCAGGTGTTATGTAGTGAGGGGCAGAGTCTTAGATGTTCCCCAGGGCAGGGCAGCCCAATCTCTGGTTAGTGATGCTCTATGTGGGGGCAGGGTCTGAGAGGGAACAATGGTGCTTGCTCCACACTCTCTCAGATTCCAGTTTCTTCCGCTGCTTCCCCTTTGCCTGGATTATCTGCACGCCAATGTAGGACCACCTAGTCAGCCAGCCGCCTTGCACGGCCTCACTGGGTCTGCACCATTGCCACCCTGTGCCTGGGGTCTGTTAGCTACTTCCTGTGCACCTGGGGTCTGCTAGCCACCGCCTGTACAGCTGAGGTCTGCCAGCCACTGCTGCCTGTGTACCCGGGTCCACCAACCTCCACTTTTTCCTGCCGCGACTCCGCCCCTCTTACCGGTCTGGATGAATGGTTGTTGGACTTCCGTACAGTTCAATTTTCTATCAGTTCTGGTTGTTTTATTGTTTCTAAATCTTTGTTGTCTTTAATTTTCATTGTGCGAGGAGGCCAGTATGTTCACCTACGCCTCCGTCTTGGCCGGAAGTCTTATTGTGGGTTTTTAAAGAAGGGCAGTCTATTTTTTCCCTCATTATAGGAAATTAGATGGTATAAAATGATGAGAAAAAATCATTCACGAGCTTGCTGCAGGGCCAACTATAGTGGAGTCTGGAGTGAAAATATAGCTGAGAATGTAGATTGACCTAGAACTGCGCACTGTTTGGCTTTAACCTTGCCCTCCCTGCCTCCTCCTGCCTGCCTCCAACTGTCTCTTTGCCTTGGAAGGGAAGATGATGCTGAAGTCAAGTGCAGCCCTGTGACCATGTGTTTGATTTCCAGGTGATTGAGGCTGACCACAACCTGCAGAAAATGTTAGAACTCTTTGAACAAAACCGGGACCGAATATTGACTCCAGGGAATTGGAAATATGGTCCATAGGATGGGGAAGAACACGCCAGAAAAATTGCCCACTGCTGCCGGGTTTGCTCTCAGGAGTGATGTGGAAAGTTTCCTCTTGGGAGGGCTTCGTGTCTAGCCAGATTTGTTTTCCTAATGGTCCTTTCTCCTTTGCCAGTGTCTGTATCCTGGGTTCTGGCCCTAGAGGTAAATGACGAGTGGGACCAGTGGTGTGTCTTGCCCTGTAATGTTTGCAGCCTTGCATGCTCCCAGCACCTTTCATGATGGTTGCCCGTTGCTGGGTCCCTCTAATTATGCCCTTAGGCAGGGCCAGCTGACATCGTGCTGGACTCATGGTCTCTAACCCTTCAGACCACACGGGAGGGTGAAGCAGTGGTCTTACATCCTAGGGTTGCGAGTTGAAGCTCAGAGAGGCTAAGGGACTCCCTAAGGTCACACAGCCAGGAAGTTGGCATCATCCAGACTTCAAGCAATTTCAAAAATGTTCTCATGCCTCTTCCTTCTGGAAGCCCTGTCTTCCCCGCTGGGAACCCTCACATCTGCGTGCAGAGAGCCAGCAGTTCCTGGAGCAAATGTCATCCTTTTCTCATGATTTTAGCAAGGGCCACAGAGCAGTTACTAACACCACTGCGAGCCTGGGCGGGAAGAGAGCACACATGAAGCCTAGGTCTTGGAGCAGAGGGAGGCACTCCTGAGACTGAAGGGAATGGCTACGGGGAGCATGGCAGAGGCTGGCACCCCCGAGTCGCTGGACGGGCGAGCCAGGCCGACGGCGTTCCAGATCTGCGGGCGTGGCTGGACTTGAGGCTGGGTTCTGTAAGCACAAAGTCGGTACACCCCGGAGCTGCTTCAGCTGCCTTGACTTCTTGCCAATTTAAAGAATACCTTGGAAAGCATATACATTTTCTTTTCATCAGCATCTTTCATGAAATAGTTTCAGTTCACATTTACACTTTTTAATTTTACATGTAAAATACCTGATTAGAACCATTTAGAAATATTTCATGTACCAGGTGATTAAAAAAAATTAGAAGTTTATTTTTCTTTCTCATAAAAAGAGGTGGGCGGGTGGTCCCGGGCGGGTATGGGTGGCTCTGATGCCTGTGCTGGAGTCCTTGGGGGTGGGAGACAGGCAAGAAGGGTGTTGCCACCCGCAGGCTGGGTCACCGGGTCTGGCTTCTGCACTGCAGTGTCCCGGGCCCCACCTCCCTCTCCCTCTGTCCTCACATTCCCCTCGCCCTCACCGCCTGCCTGCCCAGCACTGCTGCATCCTCAGCCCAGCATGCCTCCTGTGCTGGGCCCGGTCCCGGTGAGGGTAGAGATCATCAGTCTGATGCGTTCCCACAGCTTGGCTCTCAGGGGGCCCTCACTAGATGTGGACCCTGGTAAATGATGTCACCCAGCTGCTTTTTCCCTGTCGGTTTCTCTTCCTGCCCCCTTTCATTGCCACCTGAGCCACTTAACCAGCTGAGAACAGTCCATCAGAGACCCTTCCTGGGACTCCCACAGACTCACCTTCGGATCTGGGGAAGGACGGAGGTATTCACGACTCAGAGCAGGTGGAAGGTGTTTCTGAAACCAGTCTACCCTGGGTGCTGTTGCATCTGCACCTCTTTCTCCTAGAGCCTTGGTGCCTGAGGCAGGAACTCATTTCAAATGCTCATACATCTGAGGAATGAGTAAGCTCATCCCCCTTGGCCTTGGCCACCCCAAAGAGCTGGAGTTATTAAAATAATTGATGAGCTATTGAAAATGTCAGCCCTCCATTGCTGACGATCTAATAACACCTCCTGGTGCAGTGGATTACACTCTGAAGGCCCCAGGGTCACCTGCGCGCAGCTTTCTTTTCCTAACAATCCCACCCCACCGCCCCCAGCTCCCTGGAAGCTCAAGTGAACTCTTGTGTTTCTCTGGTTTGTGTAAGACCGTGAACTTGACAAAAGCTGTCACTCACTAAACAGAAGCTAAGAGAAAGCCAGTCTTGTGGAATCCAGAATGGGTATCAGCATTTGCTGCTGCCTTCTTGAATTTCTGTATTTCTTGGCTTTTCCGTCTTCAAGACCAGGGTCCGTGGAACACAGGTGTCCCGGGAGATGCTAATAGGTGTTCTGAGAAAAGAAGGTTCGGGGATTCAGGATATTTAGGAAACGCCACCTGGGAACTGTCTGAGATGTACAAGATACCTTGCTCATTAACACAAGAAATCCTGTGACGATACACCTTTTAAACTTTGTATAAGCCATGGACTCTCAAACTCATTTGACAGTAGGACCCCTCCTTTGAGGAATATCCCTTAACAGCCTCTAGAACGGCCATGTTCCTTGAAAGACATTGGGAAGCACCGTGGTGGGGGGCTTCCCAGTGTTCATGTCTTGGGGGTTCTCTAACTCATGGTTCTCCAACCTCAGAGCACCTGAGCCCCACTGGAGGGTGGGTTAGAACACAGATGGCTGGGTGCACCCCCAGAGTTTCCAATTCTGTGGGTTGGGGCTGGGCCTGAGAATTTGTTTTCTGACAACTTCCCAGGTGGTGATGAGGCTGCTGCAGCAGGGACCACCCTTTGAGAACCACCTGTCTGGATTTACATTTTCTGGACTTGTACACGCAGGAGTTCAAAGAAATCTTGTCACGTTGCTGAGCCTCTTGTGCGCGTTGCTCAGCTTGTTCATCAAGTGGGCGCGCTGCTCACTTCCCCGGGCAGGGAGGGTGCCTGACCTGGCGTGTGGCCGTCTCTGCAGCAAGTGCTGGTTCAACTGATGTGCCTGGGAAAACTGGGCCACAGTGCAGTTAATGGCTCGGTAATGGCTGTAACCGTGGTAACCAGCACTTCTCATCAGAGCAGAATGGATGCTCGCTCACACCACTTAATCTGGGCACCATCGTGACTGATCTGCTTAGTAGGGCCAGGTCACAGGCCTGCCTGAGGCCGGCCCTCGGGACTGTACCTCTGCCAAGTGCCTCAGGGTCATTCTAGAATGACAGAGCATGGGACAGGCAGTTGGCTTTTTTTTTTTTTTTTTAATGTTTCTTTTTTTCACGGGACTCTGGATCTGCACCTGTCGTTCTGTGGCATGAGAGGAAGCGCTGGGAGAGACACAGCTGTCTCTCAGGCTGTAGGAGCTAACACCTCTTCTTGTACCAGCAAAACGCTGGAGTTTCTTACACACTGAGCTGATGGTTTTCTAGTCTGTTGTCTCATTTCTCGGTAGACCTTCTCCATGGGTCCAGGTAACCCCTCACCCCCCTGTTCCCTAATGCACAGCCCGGATTTACCTGTAGCCAGGGATAGATAGATCTTGGCAAGTCCAGGGTCACCTTTGGAAATGCCCAGAAAAATGAGCAATGACCAATTGCTAAGTTTTAAATGAATATTAACCTTTTGGGATCCACTTAGCTTTATGGGTGGGGCTTGGGATTTGGGGTCAGAACGTGGGTTGTGATCCCCATTTCCCTGGTTTTGGCAGCAAGACCTTGGGCAGGTCACCTCACTTCTGTGGCCCTGTTTCTCCCTCTCCTGGACAGTGGGGTTCTGCTTTGTGCCCTCACAGGGAGGGGCTGCACAGACTAAGATGGGGTGGGCCTGGAGCAGTGCCTGGCTACTTCTTCAAAATCCTTCCACCTCTCTGAGCTTGGCTGGAGAGTCAAGCAGACTTTCTAGTACTTTCACTGGCAGAGTTCCTGGAGGGAGAAGCAGTTGGTGGGCTGCCCCAAGCCAGGGTGGTGGAGAGCCTGCATTTTTGTTTTAAAACATGCTGCTTCTTCAGGGCTCCGGGGGGAAGAGTATCTCAGCATCCTCACCAGCCATTCGCTCATCCAGGAGCCCCAGACAGTCTGTAAGCAGGTCTCTGTCCTCTCCCCGCCTTCTGGCAGCCCTTCCTGTGTCTCAGCCCTGTGCCAGGCTCTCTACTGGGTGCTGGGCCCACACTGGGGGACAGGACAGACATAGCCCGTCCACTCCTGAAACATCAGCTCATTCCAGCTGTTTCCACCCTGAGATGTCCTCAGGAAAACCCACCAGCAGCCTCACTCCAATACAGTGATATACTCTAGAGAGTCAATGACAAGACCACCACAAACCGTAAGGTTTCAGTGAAGTGGCAGGATACAAAAATTAGCATACGGACAGTTAGCAGAGGTTACAATGGCAGCGAAAATCCCATGTACAATGTTAACAAAGAAGAGTAAATACTTTGGAATAAATACTTAGGAAGAAACATGCAAAACTACACAAGAAAAAGGTAAAGACACGGTAAGACTTGAATATTCCATTCTTGGATAGGAGGACTCAGCATTATAAAGATGTGTCAGTTTCCCTAAGTTAGTCTACAAATGCAGTGCAATCCCAATAGAAATCTCACAGGCTATTTTCTGGAGTTAGTCCCATTTGACCAAAGTTCATGTAGGAGAAAAAAAAAAGACCTGTAGAAATAATCAGGAAACCACAGAAAGAGAAACAACAGTGATGGAGGACTAGGCTTACTGACATTAAAACATACTGCAAAACCCCTGTAACTAAAGCAGTGTGGTCCCAGTGCACAAAGAGACAAACGGAGCCATGGGATAGAATAGCAAGCCTGAGCTAGACCTGTGGACGTAAGTACATGTGGGAACAGTGTCTGATGAAGGTGTCAACTCAGATCATTAGGTCGAAGATGGACTTTTTAATAAATAGCACTGAGAGGGCTGGTAACCGTTTGAGAAAAGATTAAAAAAATAGATCCATATCTCATATCATACCTAAGAGCCCCTGGCTAGGGGTCCAAATGTAGAAATTGAAACGTTACAGGTACTAGAAGAAAACATGGATGAATTTCTTTTTTAACTTTGATGTAGAGAAAGCTTTCTACCTATAATTCAAAAATCCAGGGGCACTGAAAATGAACAAATTTGACTAAATAAAAATTTTAAAACTTGTATGACCAAAACACCACAAACAAAGGCAATCAACAAACTTGAAGAATAATCACAACATATATCATAAAGAGCTAATATCCCTAAATATCCATGAAGATCATTTTAAAAATGAAGGACAAAGGATAACAATCTAATAGAAAAATGAGAAAAAGTCATGAACAATTTCAAAAAACGTTATAAAAATGACCCTTAAATATATGGAAAGGACTCACTTAGTTCGAGAAATGCAAATACTGTGGTCTGAATATTTGTGTCCCTGCCCCTCAAATTCATATGGTGGAACTTAATGCACAAGGTGATGCTGTTAGGAAGTGGACCTTTGGGAGGTGATTAAGTCATGAGGGGGGAACCCTCATGAATGGGATTAGTGCTTTTTACAAAGAGACCCCCCCAGAGCCTTCTCCACCACGTGAGGACACAGCAAGAAATTGGCAGCTTGCAACTGGAAGAAGGACCTTACCAGGACCCAGCCGTGCTGGCACACACCATGGTCTTGGACTTCTAGCTTCCAGAACTGTGAGAAATAAATTTCTGTTGTTTATAAGCTACCGAGTGTGTGGTATTTTGTTATAGCAGCCCAGACAGACTAAAGGCAGCAAATTAAAACTGAGACACCAGTTCTCACCTACCAGCCTGGTAAAAACAACAACAAATCCTCTCCAAAAAACCCAGTGACAAAAATAACTACCTTCTGTTGGCGAGGCTGTGGGAAACAAGCACTCTCGTAAATTGCTTGTGGGGAGGGGCTTGCAAATTTGCACAACCCTTCTGGAGAGAAATCTGATAACAAATGGCTTTACAATCCAGCAGTCCCACTTCTAGGATCTGGTATATATGTGCTTTCTACAATATGAAAAAAAATGTATGCACAAGGTTATTTATTGCAGCATTGCTTATAAATGCAAAATATTGGAAACAACCGAAAGTCCCATATATAAGAGTAGTTACATGAACTACAGGACATGCAATGGAGTGTGCAACTATAAAAAGAATGATGAGGAAGATCTCTCTGAACTGATGATTTCCAGGACACACTATTAAGTGAAAAAAAGCAACGCCCAAATGAGCATCTCCAGCATGCTTCCCTTTATATAAGAAAGAAGAGGCATAAGAACATACACAGATGCAGAGGAAGTGCTGGAAGAATCACCTAGGAACTAAAGAGGATGGTGGGGACAGGCTGGGAAGAAGGGAGGGACGGGTTGCAGGGCTGAGGAGGGAACGGCACTTCTGTGAATACATCATTTGTGTAACGCCAACTCTTAGAACCATAGTAACAGTTTCGCGTCCCCCCTCCCCCAAGTAAACAGTTAAGATCACTAGGATGTAGGAGGAACAGCAAATGGACTAGACACTCGAAGCTGAACCTAACAGTACTGGAAGTGGCTAGCAATTACACTGGGTGAGAAAGAAAGTACACTGTGGTTACCTAAGATGTTAGTTTCAGGGGAAGTGGGATAAGGAATAAAAAGGAGTTCTTCCTGCTATTTAGCAATTTTTCTCTAAGTCTAAAATTAGTTAAAATAATGCCATGAGAAAGAAAAAAAGCAGAACACAACACTGTGAATATTACAGCCCCAGATTTTTAATATGCGTATGTGTAGGAAAAAACACCGAACATTGGGTAGCTCCAAATGGTGGAATTTGTAGTAATTTTTGCTTTTGTTGTCATATTCATATTCATTTTCTGAGTTTTCTTCTCATTGGATGCTTGTATTTGGTGGATCCTTGGAAATAGTGGTGAACGAGACAAGTTTATCTCCTGGAGCTTGTATTTTAGCAGGAGAAATGGAAAATGAATAAGTACATGTAAAGTAATTTTGTGCAGAAAATTAAGCTGATGTGATGGAGAGATTGGCTGTCAGGGAAGGTTCCTCCAAGAAGGTGACATTTAAGTTGAGGTGCAAGAAGAAGACAGGAAGGAGAAGCTGGGGCTGGGGTATGGAGTGGGGAGAGGGCAGAGGGAGCTTTCTGCAGAGGCTGTGGGGTGGGGGTGGGCTGGGCTTGTTTAAGAACCTGGAAGAAGCCAGTGTGGCTTGGCTGCAGTGGACTGGGGTGGGGGGCAGGAACGAGGTCAGAAGGGTAGAGAGGGGCTGAGCCTGCATGGCCTTGGGAGCCCCTGGAAAGACCCGAACATGAGAGTCGTGATGAAACTTGGGTTTTAACAAGCCTCCCGGCAGCTAGGTTAGGCTGTCTGTGGGGTGATTGGGGTGGGGGTGCAGAAGCTGGGAGACTGGGGAGGGGCTGGCATCCTCCAGGGATCTGAGTGAGAGGCCATGGTAGCTCAGACACGTGACTCAGGCCACTGGAAGGGGGGACGAGGTCAGATTCAGGCTTTGTTGTGACAGTGATGGGTTGCGTGACGGGTGTGGGAGAGAAATCAAGGATGATTTCTGCAGAAGCCCTCCGCGTTTGAGAAGATGGTGGAGTCTTTTACGTAGCTGGGAACGCTGGGGAAGCAGGCTTTGCAGGGAGAGCAAAACTTTTGTTTTGGCTTGGGATGAACATGCTTAATATGTTACTACTCAGAAAAGAATGAGTAAAGGTTAAATGGTGAAAAACAATTAGCTCGCCTTTCCTGCCTCTGGAATCTGGGTCCATGTTGCCCTTCCAGTCTCCTTTGCTGCAGGTCAGACCAAGGACTCAGTGCTGTGGAGGTCAAGCCTGGTTGCCATGGTTCCAGGGCCAGTACTCCCTCCTGCCACATCCATTCTCCTGAGGTTCCCGACCCACCTCTGCCTTCTGCCCAGGCTGTTCTCCTATCCCAGGACCCCAGACAGACAGCTCGTCAGCCTGTGTGTCGACTGACGGGTGCTGTGCTGAGTGATTGGGGTGGGTGGGAGGGGGATGAGTGGATGTATGGAGGGATGGACAGATGGACGTAAGCATGACTGACCAGAGTGCCTCTCCCCCCAGGGCAGACTGCTTCCCGGTTTGTCCGCAGGAGCCTGGGTAGGGGCTGGCTCAGTGGATAGCAGTGGGAGGGAGAGGGGGCTGGTGCTCCTGAAGTCCTGCCCCCTCACCCCCAGGGTCCCCTTGATCCAAGGAACTGAAAGGAGTCGTGTGTTCAGCTCTGGGGAGAGCAAGACAGGCACCTATATTTGCTAATCACTGCTGTATGCTCAGAAGGGGCCTCTTTACCCACGTAACCTTGACTGCTCACTGCTGCCCGTGAACTCCCTATTTCACCGATGGGTAGTGAGGGTCTGGCTTTGGACGAGGACCACCTGTCATCCCACAGAGAGGGGCTGGGCTGGGGGAGGAGGATGCTCTTTCTGTTGGGGCCTCAATGAGGGTGCGTGTGTGCTGCGCCTGGGGGCACCCACCTGTGTTCCTGTGTGTGCATATGCATACAGGTGAGGGCAGGAGACGGCAGGTCCCCCACTCCAGGCCCAGTCTGAGCACCTGCAGCCCAGGTAGTGAGGCCTCACCCCTGGATGGAGGGCAGGCATGCCGGCTGGCTCCGAGCCCCCACTACGGGTTCTCTGTCAACCGGAAGTCAGCTGAGAGAAAGGGAGGCTGACAGTGGACCCTAAACAGGTAACAGGCTTATCACACATCTACACACCTTCCTTTTAATCTGACACGTGACAGGTGCCTTAAAGGAGGCAGAGGGAAAATGCCACTGAGAGATGCAGGGTGACTTGGCCAGGGTCACACACTGAGCTGGGGTATGGAGGGGATAGGAAGTCTGCCCCTCCAGGCCTTCACTGAGGGGCGCTATGCACACCTCACCTCACTAACTTCCTAGTCTCCAGTGAGGCAGGTCTGACCACAGTCACTTTGCAGAGGAAAGGATTCTTAGAGGCGGAGTGAGTGGCTCATAGTCACACAGGCAGTAGGTGGCAGGGCTGGGACTTGAGACCAGCCGGGGTTAGCAGCTTGGTCCCTGTGTGTGACAAGCTGTGGGTTTGGCTGCTGTTCCCCGTGCTGTGATCCCAGACCTGCCAGCTCTCCAGGTGGTCTCTTTCCTGGCAGAAGAGCAATCTGCTTAGTCAGGTGTCTGCCTCTGTACCATCCAGGGGTGACAGACATCCTCGTGTGTTACCTGGGTGGTGTCCTTGGGTGGAAACTGGCACCTCCAGCGCTCCCCTGGGGGCCTGTAGTGAGTGCTGGGGGCCCTCATACAGGAGAGGGGGCCTGGGCAGACCTCCAGAGCCCCTATGTGTCTGGGCTGCCATCCTTGGCTGTCTCTGACCCCATAAGTGGCTCTGATGGTCTATTCTCCTCAATCACAAGGCCTGGGAAGCCCCTGGTGTGGCCTGCTAGAGTTGGGGATCCGAGGACATGGGAGCTCACAGAGCTCCTCTGTCTCTGAGGAGATGCTCGGAGGAGCGGCGTCTGTGCCAGGGGAGGCCAGCTGTGGCTGTGCTTCTGGCTTGGGGCCCAAGGATTCCCCTGACAATTGGGGACCTGGTGCTGGGCAGAGCTGTCTGGGAGTGGTGACCCTTCTGTTCTCAGGAGCTGCACCAGGGACCTGGGGCTGCTCACCGCTGCTACCCAAGGGGGCAGCCATCTCACCTGAAAGTGGGCTGAGGGTCAGGGCTGAGCCCTGGGGTTGCTTCCCCTGTAGGCTGCGCAGGGGGAGTTCCTTGGGAAACAGGGTGTCCAGTGCAAGACAAAGTCACTGCAGTGGGCCGGGCACGCCTCCCTAGCCGAGCGTGTGCTGCTGTGGCTCTGTGGATCTGAGGGCACCATGGGGCCAGGGAGGGGAATGTAGGGGCTCGTTGACACCTCAGGCAGCCTCAGGGCCACAGGCAGAGAGCTCTGATGGTCATGGCCCGGGGCCTGGGACCTCTCAGACCGCACCCCTCCTGAGGGGCCTGGGCCTGGCTGGGCCTCCTGGAGGCAGCGGTGGTCTTCCCCAGCTCTCCGTCTGGGCTGTGCCTGCAGTGGGGGCTGGCCAGCATCACTCTGCCTGGCCCGAGCACCCACCTGCCTGAGGTTCGAGGATGGCCTCCAATGCGACTCTCACCGGGAAGATCTCAAACACCATCTGCTTGGTGTCCTTCTCGTTGATGCCCTGGACCAGGGAAAACTCGGTCATGGAGGTGGCCAGGTAGCCCAGCCTGCCCAGAATGGTCTGAAGTGTGTGTTCAGAAAGCATGGGCTGTGTTCCCAGTGTATGTCTGGAACAAACAGGTGTTAGAGGTGGGACACGTCTCAACAGAGTGGACGACATAGGCCAGGCAGGACCACGGGCTGATGCCCGGGGGCACCGGAGGTTCCTGAGAAGCAGGCGGGCTAAGGCATTAGGCCAAATGGAACCCTGGCCCACGGTCACGTTGCCCTGTCCCATTTTACAGAAGGGCGCACTGAGGCCAGAGGCAGGACTTGTGGCTCGAGTCACACAGCAAGAGAATGACTGAGTGGGTGGGGCCTAGTCTCCTGGCTCCCAACCCAGCCTGGAGCCAGGGGGGAACAAACCTTCCTGGTGGCATTCCACAGCCCAACTCCTGCCCTTGTTCACTGCGAGCTCCTTGGTTCTTTCTCTTTAGAGAGGCGGTATTCCCCAGGGGTCAGGAGCTGTGCTGCCTGGGTATGAGTTCCGTCTGCACTGCGTCTTCGCTGGCGACCAGATGAGTTGCCTCAATCTCTTTAGGCCTCAGTTCCTCCAACTGTAAAATGGGACCACAGTCATTTGGCATGATGGACATATTGTCCCCTCCAGAAGCAGAGCCCTTACGTAGCCCTTTCCTGAGACCCCCTTGCTCAGGGGCATGGCAGTGCCTGCCTTCAGCACCCTGGTTTCCTTCCTCCAGGGAAACAGAAGTTGGTTGACAGAGATTAGCTCCTGGAACTCTGGTGGTGCTCACACCAGTTCATGGCAGACAAGTTGGGCTGGGCTGGACACCCACCAGAAGTTAGTAGCCCGCAGATTGGGGCCCATATCCTTAAGCAGATAGAGCTGAGGAGGGTCCCCTGTGTCCAAGAGCTGCAGGGCCCTGTGGGTGAGGGCTGCTTGGCTGCAGGCCCTGAGCGGTCCCTCACCTACCCCCTCGAGGTAGCAGCTGATGAGGTCACCCCTGAGGGTCTTAGCTGGGTCTGGTAGGGGCGGAGCATGGTAGCTCCAAGGGGCTGGATGTGGAGGAGAGCACTGTGGGCCTCCCCAGGCCAGGCCCAGGCTGGCCAGCTTCTGTCCCGCCCCAACGCTTAGTCAGGAAGCCAACAAGGAAGTTAGGACAGTGAAAGAGAAAGCTGGGCATAGCATGGCCCTGCCACTTCTTGTCGCTCTGGAGGGCTGACATCTGAGGGTGGCTGGGGCCGTGCTCAGCTCCTGGCCCCACCTCTTCCCAGTGGAGCAAAGCAGTGGTCAGGCCCCATCCTCACCTTGACCCCCAAACAATGGGGAAAGCCAAGTACATCAACGCCTGCTTCTTTCCACACCCGCTTTTTGGCTGCCACTCTAGTCCCCCCACCCCCACCCTGTAACCTTCAGACCATTCCAGATGTCACCCTCTAAGGCTCCTTACACCTCATGCTTGAGAGTCTTCTCTGGCTGCAGGTGTGTGCCTTGCGGATGTGCTGGGTGGGCTGCATGGGCCAGGGAGTTAACACACAGCCAGCCCTCAACCAACCTGGGGGGGTGGGGGGCGGGGCATAGAAACCCCAGCCTCCTGCCAGCAGTTCTTAGGTGTGTTCCCGGAGGTCTTTCAGAAGGTCCCCAGTGGGATCCCCCAGGTGTCCACAGAAATAACCTGTTCACGGGTGTGCCCTCCGTTGGCTCTTCCCCCTCCCTCGTCCTAACACAAGACTGCATCACTGGGCCTCCTGGGATCACCTCCCAAGTAAGCTCTTCATGGATCCTCGTGTCGGGGACAGCTTATGGGGGACAGAGATGGAAACGACCCTTTATGCACTCTCCCATCTACAGTTCCCTCCTTCCACTCGCCATCTTCCTCTCCACTCCTCCTTTCTCCCTCCCTCCCTCCCTCCCTTCCATTCACACAGCACTTCATTACGTGATGATTCACTTGCTCATTGAGTTACTCAGTGACTCACTCCTCCTACAAGGGTCAGCATCTCTCCAGGCGTGCTCCACCAGGAGCATTTGTTGTGGGCTTTTAATTAGTCTTACATTTCGTGTGGCCACATAAATGTGGGAACCACTGGGTTAAGTAAGGTCCCTCGGCTTTTTGGCTGTATGACTTCAGGGTCCCTTTCTCTGGTGTTCGGGGAAGTGATGTCCTTGAGCAGCCAGCCTGGGCCCCTCCAAGCCAGCCTGGAGGCTTCCTAGGCAAATGAGATAAGATCCCCGATGAGGTGGCTCAGCCCTGGAGAGTCCAGCTGAGGGGTGCAGGAGCTGGCCCTGACCTTGTTGTAATAGCCCAGGAAGACCTGGTTCTTGATCATCATTTGCTTTCTATGAGACCCTGCTGGCCTGCCTGTGGAGTCACAAGGAAGGGCATCTGCCTGGCCCTTGGCCTTGGAGCTGTCTCAGACTGCCGCTCACCACACCTGCCTCCCATCCCCCTGCCCCCGCAACCTTTTTCCGAGTTCGATTGTCAGTGGTTCCTGTCCCTCTGTCTGGGAAGTGACTGCCCAGCTGCAGTGCTCCTTGACAATGGGTTCCCTGGGAAGTGGCAGTTCTCTTTCCGTAGGTCATTCTGAATCAGTCCTTTTAAGTCCAGTATTGGGGGTGCTCCTCCAGTATTGGGGGTGCTACTCTTTCACACACTTGAGCTCATCTGATCCTGGGCCTTAGAAAGATTAGGTGGCTAGTCCAGGATCACGTCCGGCCACCTCTTGGTCTTCCCCTTTGCCTCTTTCTGGGTTGGAGACAACCCAGAGTTTAATCTTTCACCCCCTCTTGGATTCTTCTACTGTTTTGGGTACTTATCGATGTAACCGGTTCACTCGTTCTGGACGTCTGGTCCTTCCTCTCGGGAACCCTGCCAGCTGCCTTGTGCACCTGTCTCTCCAGGGTGGCCTGGAGTCGTCTTTCTCACTGGCTCACATGCTAAGTCAGCCCTGCCTTGCCAGTGCTGGCTTCCTCCCCATGGCACCTCTGCAGCCACCCCCAACTGTTGATTTGGTGTCCGTTCACACTTTCTGGGCCCTGGGGGGAATGGCTAGTTTACAGAGCATCTGCTTTTTCTGCCTGCCGGGGTGACTACCTTTGGGGACAATGCAGGAGGCCAGCAGAAGAGAGGGGGCACTGGGTATCTGCAAGGGCTTCTGTGGGTGGGGGTCCTGACACCCAGACAAGGAAAGACAGTGAGGGCACGGCGAACTGATGACGGGAGCAGAGATGGCCAGGTCGGTGTCCCAGAGCCCAGCCCTCACGCACAGCCGTCTCTGTCGCCCAGGGGCTCCCGGGCTCCCTGCAGAGCCCAGGCTCTCAGGGTCCACGGGACCCTGGGGTGCGGGTGCTGCCTGGGGGCTTCCAGGTCTGGAACTCAGCACTTACTGTCTTCAAAGCTGTGGTGACCTGAATGTTCTTGACAGTTGTCCCCTCCTCAACCCCATGGGCCCACCACACAGTGAGGAACCAGCTTGGACCTGACCCTGGGCGCCTGTCTGGCAGGGGTGGCTGGGACACGCAGGGCCAGGCCAGGGAGGGCAGGGCTGGGGGGAGGAGGAGACAAAGGAGCCCAGCAGCAAACAACTCCTGGGGAGCCAACGCCTGGGCTTGAGCCCCAGGCCTGACTTCACAGGCCCACACCCTGGCCTTCGCCCAAATGTATGTTCCTTTTCAGGAATGTCACTGTGTGACAGCCAGTCTACGGACAGGTGTGTTTCTTGTGAGAATTTCATTGCCCTCAAGTCACAGAGTGTCCAACTCCCCACAGCTGGCCAGTGGCCCCTCCCAGCCGGCACTGCAGCTGGGCCTCTCTGGCCCCAGGCCCTCCCTGGCCGGACCACCATGGGAAAGAGCCAGGACAGGTTCAAGGTGGTGTCTCCGGGAGTCTGATGTCCTTAGGCCCTGCTATAGGCTGGGTTGGACTCCTCTACCTCCTACCTTGGGCCCTGGTCAGCATTCCCTCCCCCTTCTCTGCCCCGGGCCCTGTGGCCCCTGCCCCTGCACCAGCTCACCCTGTAGTCAGTCTCTCCACCCACCCCTGCCCCCCACATGGTGTCATCATTCAGACTGAGAGCTAGTGGCTGGGGCTGCAATGTGTCCAGGGAACAGGGCAGAGTCCCCTGCTCTGGGTGTGCCCAGGACTTCCTTTCCTCTGCCCTCTTGGCTTTGGAAAACACATTCCAGGGAATTCTGGCTCCTCCTCCCAGGTGGGAGTGGGCTCGTGGCCCAGGCCCGGCTGATCAGAGACCCTACTCCCCAGCCACGGCCATTCACAGAGGGCCGGTCAGCGTGAGTGTGTGCCCAGGCCAATCCGTTTTCTCCGAGATTTGATTTTTCCTCTCTGGGGGAGAGTGTCTCTTCATGTTGGGTCAGCCAGCGTACTGGGGGTGTCCACAGCCATCGCTCCTGGGGGCGAATGAAGGCAACATGGAAGGCAGCCAAGCCCAAAGAGACTACACACCTGCCGTCTCCTCCACCTCCAAGGATCCAGCAGCTGCGCCCGAAGTTGGAATGATCACCTGGACAACTTAGGTACATGAACTGATAAATACCCTTTCTTGTTTAAGTTGGGTTCCTGCCTCTTGAAATTGAATAATGGGGGCAAGGCTCAGAGCCTGTCAGGGGGTGGAGGGCCCCCCTCTCCAGAGTGGCCCAGCCCTTCCACCCTATAGTTCAGGGAGCGCCAGCTCTGCGGTGGGTTGTGGACCAGGCAGCCACTAGCCGCAGCGCAGAAGAAAGGGCAGCCCCGGGACCCCGGGAGGCGGGCTGCTGAGGGTGGGTGGTTGTGGTGAACCTGCGGCTGTGACCACAGGCCTGAGGACCTGCACACCTGGAACTACTTGGGGAGGTCTGAGCAGGCCCAGCTGGGCTGTAACCCTGAGGGTGAAGGCAGGCCCAGCCCTCTTGCCTGGAAATACTGGGCCTGACCCAGGCAGCTGGTCCTGATTGAGAGCTCACGTGGGCTTGGGGTGGTGTCCTGTGAGGGCTAGCAGAGCGGCGCTGAGGAAAGAAGGCCCACCCTCTCCCACGCTGAAGCTTCTGGTCCCCCCACTGCTCACACCCAGAGCTTTGTCCGTCACCAGGTCAGTCACTGACGGTGACACCCAAGTGTGAGGGTGGGTGGCCTTGGAGTGTGTATGTGGGACCTTTGAGCGTGTAAGGGGCGCTAAGGTGTGTGCCTGAGTGGATGCACACAAAACCATAGGCGATGTGGGCTGAGTGATGCTACCTGCACAGGTAGTAGGCACAGGGCATGAGACCCTGTGTGTGGACATGCAGGGGGCTCGGCCAGAGCGAGCTGTGGGTGGTCACACTTTGTATGAACCCTCCTTCCTCGTCCTCTCGGGTGATTTATGTGGCTCATGCGTGGCAGATGCTGTTGGTGCCCTGTCCAAGGACCTTGGAACATGCCGTGTCCACACATGCTGGCCCGGTGGCTGACCACGGTGACGGCCTCATATGCCATCACAACACAACTGCCCTTTCTGAAGACTCTGGCCAGCGGAGCCCACGCGGCCTGCACATGCGTTCCTCCTCAGCCCCCTCCCCTCTGGCACCTTGCAGAAAGAGGTCAGCCCTGTGTGAAGAAGGACCCGAGTGGGGCGCCATCTGTGGACACAGGGCGTGTTGTGGATAGAGGAGGCAGGAAAAATCGAGCCCAAGAGTCCCCTGAGTGTGTTTGCTGCTGGAGCTGGGTGTCAGTGTGGAGTGGCTCAGGGTGGGGCTGGCACAGGGCTGGAGGCCATCACCATGAACGGTGTGGCGTTCATTCCCAGGAGGAGGGGCCCCAGAGCATGGAGGTGGCCCCTGAGCTGTGCACACTGATGTTTAGAAGGACTGAGGAGCGGTTATACTGCGTACAGAGGGCACTTACTGAAGGTATCAGGCTGCGCCCAGAGACAGGTACAGACAGGGGCTGGGGCACAGGGGCTGTTGCTGAAAATGGGATTCTTGAATGGGTTAAACCTCATGGGACATCCCAAGGGTGGAAGATAAGTTTCGTTCACAACTATGAGTGACTGTGGGTAGTGGGGTTGGAACGTGGGAGAAAGGTATTTGCTCAGCATTCAGATGCAGGCTCATTTGCTTTGAACAGTGGCAGCAGTTGGCCAGCAGGTGGCAGTGTGGGCTTGGAGCGGGCTGATGGACGCAGGACTAGGTCACTGAGTATCTGACACGCAGATATTCGTGCCAACAGGAAAATGACCAGGCTTCAGTGGCTGCTAATTTTGAGAGAAGTAACATATTTTGAATTTGTTGCTGTTTCCTGTTTTCTTTCCTTAGAAGTTTCAGATGGCACAAGCCCCTCCCCCTTTGATAACATCACATCTTGCAACATTTTTTATTGATATGATATATTTACTTTGAACACAGAAAAGATACGCTGTTGCTGGTTTAGCGCTCCATCAAAGAACAAGAAAAGCTGTTCACTCAAACACTGATGAGCACACAGGGCTGGTTTCCCCCCAGCACTCTGAGGGTTGCAGAAGCAGGATGCGGTTCATCCTTGGAGTGCATTTCAAAAGCTGTACAGTACAACAAACAAGTATTTTTTGCTAGAAAACAGTACACCACAAAGGTGACGGAACTGCTTGTAAACAAGGTCCCTACCCAAGTGGAGCCAGAGGCCCCAGGTGCTGCCGAACCTTTGACGGATTCCTTTCAGTTCTGCACCGGAAAAAAATACTATTTCTACACAAAATAAAATTCACAATTCCCATTCTTGCCACCCCCCTTCTTAAGAAAGGGATTAATGAATTGTTTTAGCCCTTCGTTGGAGGAATTAAAGGGTGGGGGAGAGGACGGGTGGGGGGTTGTTTAAGGATGGGGGTGGGAAGGCAGAGTGGAGTTGAGGACTCTGCTCCCTGCCGCTGGTGACGCTGGCAGGGCCGCTCCTCAGACACCGTCGGCCGCCCCCCCGGTTACCTGCATGGTCCCTGATGGGACCCACTGGGCTACACGGGCCAGGCTTGAAGCCGCCCTACAGCCAGGTAACCCCGTGCTGCTTCTGTGGCGCCCCGGCTCAGGGCCCAGGTGCAGCCACCGGTCCTCTGTGGTCGCCTTCGCTTTGTCTCTGCACGCACCCCTGAGGGTAAGGCCAAAACCTGTCAGCTCAATGTCCAGCTATAAGCCACCACCCAAGAGGACAGTGCCAGATTCTGGGGCCTGGCTGCAGCCCATTTAAGCTCAGGCCATCATGGCAGGTACGTAGTGGGGGGCCACTCCTATGCCTCGGAGCCCTTATTTCCTTTGTGTCGAAGCCCTTATTTTCTTTGCGTCGGAGCCCTTATTTTCTTTGAAGACCCCCAGTCCTGGGTGGTGGCTGGACTGCCATGGGGACAGCTGTTGCCGACCACCGCCACTGCACACCCACCAGGAGCCCCATTCACCACCTGTGGCGTAGATCGGGGGCTCCGGAGAGAACTCCGCTAGCACCGCCAGACTGAGGGCGCTGTGTTAGGGCAAGGGCAGGGTGGGCTGTGAGGGCTTCCAGGTTGTGCCTGAGCCTCCCAGGCCCGTGTCCCTCACCCTGTAAGTGGCAGGGTGGTGATGTGTTTCTTCGGTCCTGTACTTGACAGAGAGGTTCAGCACGTCGCTGAGCCTCACTGAGGCCTATCCCACCAACCAGGGGGGTGGAAACACACTGCTCTTGAAAAGCTGGGGGCAGGCAGCTGACCAGGGGTGGTCAAGCTATTTCTGGAGACAGAATCAGAGTTTGAGCACAGCCTGCCAGATGAGAGCAGGAGCAAACAGGCCTGGGGAGAGGGGGAGCAAGCCTGAATTCCTTCTCCACCTCTTCTCCCAGCACTGTTTACAAGTCGTAACCCACAGCCTGGGGAGGAGACGGGAGGTAGGCAGAGCTTCATTTTTAATGAAACCTCACAGATGGATTTGTATAGATGTGTGCGTGGGGGATCTGCGTGCGCACATGTCTGCACACCTGGGACATGTCTGGATGTGTATGTACACATGGGTGTGTCAGTTTCGGTGTCTGCGTGTGCAACATGTGTACATGTGTGCCTGTGGAAGTGTTGTGTGTGCATGTGTAGTGTGCATGCATGTGTGCATGTGCGTGTATACGTGTGCATGTGTGTGCGTGCACGTGCTCCCCTGTGCGCCTGAAAGGTCTTGCTCAGCCCTCAGGGACTGGCAGGACGTGGCCTGCTGGTGTTCACACAACCCTCTCGGGGGAGCCCGGGGGGCTCCTTGGCCCTGGCTCCGGGCCTGGCAGTGGCAGCAGGCTGGATGGAGGGTGGACCTCACACACAGCCTCGTAAGTGGGCAGAGCATCCATAGAGATGGTGCGGGGGCCACTCTGCGCCTGCTGGTAGCCACTGGGGCTGGCGTCGGTCAGCGAGTAGGGTGGAGGTGCGTCCGTGGGGAGGTACATCTGAGTGGCTCCTGGCCCCATACACTCTTCGTAACTACAAGAGAAGGGGCTCCCTCAGGCCTGTGGAACCCGGCCTTGGGGGCAGTGTGGGGCCTTTCCCCAAGAGCCGAGAGCCTGTCTGCAGTGACAAGCTGCCCTGGCAATGGACCAGCCAGGCCTCTGTCACAATGGCTCCAGTGAAACCCACCTACTCCCCAGGGATGGACACCACAGAGCCACTGAGACCTAAATCCAGGTCCTGATGTAGCTGCAGTGTTCTGCGTGAAGTTGAGCTGCCAAACGCTGGGTCTCTGATGGCTCAGAACAGCAGTAGCTGCTGCGGACGGAGCATCTCCCGGGCTGGGCAGAATGTGGGTCGTGCTGGTGGGAGCAACCTCAGGCTGCCAGGCACCCCCTGGTCTCAAGTGGCTCCAAAGTGGCCCTTCCAGGTGTAGGAGGGAGTCCCTGGGGCCCCTCTGAACCCACAGGGGCAGGGCTAAGGAGCATCCTGTAGCCTGGGGGAGGGCAGCTGTGCTGCCCCTCCCAGTACCTCTGGGGATGGAGGGAAAAGGGCAACCAGCTGATGGGGAGGACCTGGGCGGTTGCTGGGCCCAAGGGTCTCCTGGTAGGAAAGTGATGGGGCCCTGACCCCGCTTCTCTCTTCGGGTCCTGACTGGTGGGCGGTCTGCTGAGGGTGGCTGGCCAGAGAGGACCCGGGGCCCTCCAGAGGAGAGCTCTCCAATGGGACATAGCCACCTGATGGCGCTGAGTGCTGTTTGGACACAGTGACCCTGTCCCAGTGGATGGGACTTGAGCTTCGGGGGCACATACTGAGGGGCCAGGGCCTGGGTGCTCCACCCCGCCCCTTCTCCCCAGCCTGAAGGGAGTGAGCTCTTTTCTTTCTTTTTTGAGCATCTCCTGGGACATCTGCTGGGTCAAGCCCTGGCTCCCAGGGCTCTTCTTGGTCAGGAGGGGCAAGGAGGTGGTCACACCTCTGAGCAGATGTTTTCTGCATTTGTACCATTTGGAAAGGTGTTGCTATTTCCCGCGGGGGGACATTTGTGCCCAGGGCCCACCCTCTCACACCCGTCTCCCCCATGAGGCCTCCTTACCACGGAGGAGAATCTGTGTACAGCTCCCGGAGCACCATGGCGTTTGCCTCCTCGCCAGGGCTCAGGTCCGTGGGTGGGGGCCAGTCCCCCATGAGGCTGCAGGCGTAGCGCACCCCGCGGCTCCAGTACGAGGACTCCTCCGAGTCTGCAGGGAACAGACATTCGGCCTGGGCCTCAGGCTGGGGCCAGGAAGAGTCCTCACGTGTTTACCTGAGGCCCCAGAGACTCTGTTCTCTCCAACTCACCATCCTGCTCCTCACCAAGCACAGATTCCCCTCAGTGGCAGCCCCAGAATGCGAGCACCAACACTAAGCTAGGCATGGGGCCCCAGAGAGGGAGCAGAGCTGGCCCCGCCCTGGTGAAGCTCCCAGGGTGGTGGGCAGTGTGCCCTGGGGACACCAGTACTGAGCAGTGTGTCATGAGCTTTGACAGACATAGTACTGAGGCGGTGGGAAGTCAGGGAGTGCTTCTTGGAGGAGGAGCTCCCAGAGCTAAGTCTTGTCTAGGAATTAGCTAGGGGAGGAGGTAAGCAGGAAACGCTAGGGTGAGGGCGACCAGGGCTGGTAGGCTCTGGTGCAGGGATCCAGTCCCTGCCTGTGTTGCCAGGGGAGGATGCCCCCTGCTGGCCAAACCTCACCCACACTGCTGTGTACTTTCTCCTGGGACTGCTTTTCTTGGCTCTCCCAGAGGCTGGGCACCTTTGGGAAACTGAGGCTGCTCTGAGGGGCTCACTTGGCTCAGACCCCAATCCTGAGATGACCTAACTCAGTCCTAAGCATCCAACCAGGCAGAGCTACTAAGGACCAGCTGGAAAGGAACCCCCCTGCCTTTTCCACTTGATCTCCCCAAATTGTTTTTTTTTTAATCCCCTCTCCTTCCCTGACTTCCATGTCAGCATGAACCCAAACGGTCCAGGCCTCTGGAAGTTCTCTGTCCACCTCATGGAAGGTGAACTCTCCCTACCAATATTAAATCCATTACCAATATTAAATCCCTCAGTTCATAACCCAAATCCAAGGTTAATGTCCCTTTACATGCCCAGGAGACGGGGAGGGGGACTTGGCTTCCGTGAGCACTTCCTGGGCTCTCGCCTCGGGAATCTTGTGAGAGAGGCACCGTGACTGCCCTCTTCTTTCAGAGGAGGAAGAGGACAGGGAAGTCACTTGTTCTAAACCCCCAGCAAGTGAGAGGAGACAGGGGCAGCCACCAGGTCTGTCTCCTAACGCTCAAGTTCTTTCCGTCTTCTGGAAACATAGATTCATTCATTCATTCATTCATTCACACTGGACCATTTATCAGCCTTGTTCTCTGTTCTGGCCAGACTGTAGAAGGGCCCTGTGGGCAAGCAGAGAGGACCCCCTCTGTACTGAGGGCGTGGGTGCCACGGACAGGGTTGAGCAGAGGATGGAAGTGGTCTCAGCTCGGATACTTTGGTTGCCTGTGGAGAATACCTTGGAGGTGCCTGGCTGGCGGCTGGCAGGTGGGGGCGCCAGCATTAGTCAGGTGGCCTGGGAGCCGGCTTTCTCGGGAGAAAGATAACGAAAATTGTTAACATTTATTGAGTACTTACTTGTTTGCCAGGTGCTGTCTAATTTAGTCCTCACAGTAACTCCTGGGGGTGGGTCCTGTGGACTCATTTTATAGAGAGCTCACTTTAGGTACATAGAGGGGAAGCAACTTCCCAGTAAGCATGGAAGGTGATGTCCATTTTGGACACTGTGGGTGTGGGGTGGCTTTAGGACCTCGGGAAGCGGTCTCAGGGACGGCCAGGCTCATGGACCGGAGTCGAGGTGAGGGCTGTGGCAGCAAGGGTGACGGGGGGTGCCTGAGGCTGCCTGTGGGCACACAGAAGGGACCCGGGGCCGTGGGTCCGGCTCGGAGGGACCTTGATTCTCTCCTCCTTGGACAACAGGGGTCCACCAAAAAGTCAGAGCGGCAGGAGAGAGACCGGGAGAGCCTGTCCCTGGAGCCAGGGGAAGGGTGTGTTTGAGGACACAAGGGTCCCCAGTGCCAGTAGGCCAATGCTTGTCGGTGCTCTCCCCACAGCCATGCGGTGTGTTTTTCCTTTCTTCCCTGGCGTCTTTGCATGGTTCCCGGCAGCCCCGCTCCCTGTGCACCCCGCTCCCTGTGCACCCCCAGAAGACTGCAGGAAGGTGTGAGGGGCATCAGCACCCTCAGGCTCCCCACGGTGGCCCCAGAGAGGTGCCAAAGTTGAGCTGAGGGCAGAAGTGGCTAGGAAGGTGGGAACCCCACAGAGGGGTCCCTGTGGCAACAGGGATGCGGGGCTGCTAAGAGTCAGCATGGAGTAGCAAAGGCCTGACCTCAGGCTTGGCCTGGCTGTGACCTCCTGCGCCTCTATCTGTTCTGGAGGTCAGGGGCGAGGGCCTGCTCATGAGGCAATGATCCCGGGACCCCACCATAGACTCAGGAGGGATGGCCTACCCCCAGGTCCATCTCTCTCCTCAAGGCCAATGTTGACCTCTCAAACTTCAGCTGGGAACTACAGTGGACCCCTCGCCCACACTCTCAGTACCAGGCTCGGGCTTGGGGACTTCCAGGCTGTTCAACACGTTGCTTCAGTTTTCCTGCCTTTAAAACAGGCTGATAGAGTTCGCGCTCTAAGGACGGAACAAGGTGGTTCCTTTCCTTGCCCGCAGAGCGCCCTCTCTGGGCTGCGTCCTGCTGGGCAGGGGGCCCTGCTGGAGGGGAGCTCTGTGAGGCCTGGCTGGTGCTGTGCAACACAGCCACCCCATGCCAGGGGCGTTGGGGGAGGTGGGGCTGCGATGCCAGGACAGGACAGGACAGGGCAAGGGGAGTCCCCCCAACCTGAGAGGGTTTGAGAGGAGATTCCAAAAGGAGATGACATTTGAGCTGGGCCTGGAAGAATAAGTGGGCTTTTGCCTGTTGGGGAAGCTTGGGGAATGGCATCCCAGGCATAGGGAAGGGCATTTGCAAAGGTGCAGAGGTAGGAAGGGGCATGAAGGAGGCGCTCCTTCTGTCCTGCAGGGGGAAGACCCTGGGGCCCTGCCATGGCTCTGGAGCCTGCAAAGCACTTAATCTGCAGTGTGAATAGCGCCCCCTGGGGTTAGGCGACCCCACGGACCTGCTTTTCTTTTCCCTGTCTCAGGCGAAAGCTCCCTCAGGCCTCAAGGCAGCCTCTTCCCTGACATCAAAGGGTGTCTGAGCTTTTATAAAGCTGGCCCCTTCCAAGAATGAAACAGCCAGGTGGCTGCATTCTGTAAGAAGTTGGGGCATACTGAGCAGATGGACACTTCCGGGACTGGTGAGCCCAGGAGTTAGCCACCAGCTCAGCTGGAAGGGTGCTTCCTGTAACTGGGAGAGTCTCAGGTGGGTTCTACTCGCACTTCGCAGGCTCTCTGGAGACAGATTCATCCACCCCTCATTCATTCCATCCACTTATTCGCTTACCCGCTCCGACACCCTCCTATCCATTCCCCTGTTCCCTGCCTGCCCATCTTTCCACCTGTCCACCCACCCCTCGCCTCCATCCATCCATCCATCCACTTACACATCCCACCCAACCCACACATCTACCCCCATGCAACCACCCATCCACCTCTCCATTCACCTGTCCTTCCATCCTCCCATTTAGCTACCCATCCCTCGTCCCACCCACTCATCCCTGTCTCCATCCATCCACTAATCCGTCCACTCACCCATCCCACCCTCTCGACCCTATTCATCTCCTCATCCCCCTCCCAGATTATCTCCCCATCTCACCCCCACGCCTGTCCCTCCACCCAGGCGCTGTCTGGATGAGCTGTCAGCACAGCCTGGACCAACAGTGTCCGGGGGCTAGCAGCCACCCATCTTCCCTCTGACCTTCAGCCCCGCCCTTGGCCGACAATGGGGCTTCTCCCGCCCCCGAGTGCATTGTGGTGGGCACCTGTGAGCTCTTCCGGACCACCTAAGCCTGCGAGGATGCCTTCCTCAACCACCCTCCCCTTTGACGGCAGAGCAGCCACCTCCTTGATGCCTCCAGGGTTGCAGTCACAAGTGGACAGGAGTGCCAGCCCTGAGGTGAACAGCTGCTCACCTTGGCTGTCCTCGAACTCTCGGCGGCGGCGGCGGGACTGCTGGGCCCCGCCCTGACTGTCCCGGCGGAGGCTGCCCACGATGATGGTGACGCAGGAGATGGCGACGACCATGCCTATGACCGCGCTCGCCACCAGCACAGGAGACACGAGCACGCTGCTGTAGTCCGGGATCTCCAGGGAGGTGTGGTGGGAGTGGCCGGTGCCGTTGTATTCATCTGTAGGGAGCGAACAGAGGGGGCACTGAGGATGTGGAACCGGGTCGCGGAGCCGCCACACACCTTCCTCCGCTGCCCCTGCTGCCCTGTGAGTCATCCATCCCTAACTCAGTGGCGCCTACTCTGAGGTCAGGACCAGGGGCTGTCTCTTGGCTGCTCCTTCCAGGGAGTGGGGACACAACTGCCCCACTGCCTGAAGGAGCCTTTGGTAGCAGGATCTGAGCTCCCCTCCTCTCCTTTTCTCCTCTGGTCTGGGAGCTCAACTGACTCTTGGCTCAGAGAGGGCAATGGACTTGCCCAAGGTCACACAGCAAATAAAAGAACCCAAAACTCAGTGCTAGACAAGGACTCTACTCCACCAAGACACAAAGTTAAAAGGTCAGCACAGCTTTAGCAAGGTCTTGGGAAGGGGTGGGGGATGCACAGCAAGGTGAAGCATGAGGACCAACTTTGCTGGCCTCCAACAGTGGTCTTCTGCCTCAGGCATGAACTCGACCCAGGGAACTCCAGGGAAATCAGGCAGGTCTGGCCTGTGGGTGTCAGCTGGCCCAGACATGCGGTGGTGGGGGGTTGGATCAGATCAGGGAAGGCTTCCCAGAGGAAGTGAGGCTGGGAGGCATTCTGGGCAGAGGAATATGGAGACAAAGGCACAGAGGTGGGAAGGGACTTCCAGGAAGGGGTGTGGAGTGGCGGGAACATGGGGAGATGCAAGATCTTCCTCTAGGATGAACAGCTGGGTGTTTCAGAGTCTGAGAAGGAAGCTCCTGTGATCCCACGGGACAAACTGGTGGGGTGCTCGGGTCTGGGGTGGGGATTAGAGGCAGCCAGGGGCCCCCATTGCCCTGCCCAGGGATGGCCAACCCCTTGGTTGTGAGCGCCTTGGAGTGCCACTTAATTCTCCGTGGTTCAGCTGGGCAAGGGTGAGGTTTCCCCATTTACAGATGTGTAGACCGAGGCTTGCTGGTAAATGATCAGCCCCCAGTCACACAGTTACTCCGTGGCTGAGTCAAGCTAGAACTCAGGCCCAAGCCTCAGAGTCCAGTGTTCACTCACTACCCTAGGCATGAGCCCTTCTTGTGGCTGCTAGCCCAATCTGGCCATAGAGAATCAGCAGCAGACACTCAGTGAGCTATAGAATTGGGGGCAGGCACTCTGGGCCCTGTTCTGAAAGGGGTCCCCCTGTCTGTCCTCCAAGAGCCCGTGTGCAGGTCCCTGTTGCATGTGGTTACGCATGGTTTCCACGGCCTGTGTGTGATTGCTTTCTGCGTCCTCAAACTCCACACTGGCCGAGGCACACCAAGGGTGCCCAAGTCCGCTACTGAGTGAGTGGCTCCAGTCTTGAGGCCAGGTGGAAAAATGGCAGGGAGGCCTGCACTGCCTCAGGGGAATGAGGCTTCTGTCTCGGGTGGTAATCAAGCAGAATTTGGATGGTCATCTGCCTGGGTAGCTGGAAGAGGGCTTTTTCCCCATATGAGGGCCTGGACTTCTGCTAATCAGAGGCTAGACAACCCACAGTTGCCACCTCTCTCTTTCCATCCCTTCCTATCACTTCCTCCAGAAGCCTGCTGCACCCTCGGACCATGGCAGGGACAGGTGGATAAAGCATGAACTTGGGCCTTATCCTGAGCTACGAGCATGCCCTGCCGGCAGCTCTGGCCCATGCAGGTGGCTCTTGCAGCATACCGACTTTCCTCAGGAGGGGTTGGCCTGCAGGTCCTGCTCTCCGGGCCAGTTTGTCCTCCTAGCTTGGGGTCCTAGCCTTTGCTTGCTCAAGTTTGTTGTAAGCTGCTGCCCTGCAGGAACATGTATTGGAGAGAGGAAGCTCCCCATGGCTTTGGCTGGGCATACATGCTTCCTGACTGTGGGCTGTGAGGATGCTGGGGTACATGGATTTCTGGGATTCTTTGAGAGCCAAACACAGACCAATGTTTTCAGAGCCCCTTCTACACCCAGGCTCTGTGCTTAGAGCTTACTGCATCCTTCAATCCTGTGTTCCTGCAATTCTCCCCATTTTGTAGGTGAGGATGCTGAGGTTCAAAGCTATTAAATGCCAAGCTAGTAACATGGCTAAGCAGGCTCTCTCTGGACCATGGTCTCTCCGTTAAATCCCAAGGAGATGGAAAAGAAGGTCTCTAATATAAAACAGTAACAGCACAAAAAGGGAAGGGAGGGAATAGAGTCATAGCTGAGTAACTGGAGTAATTTTTCATGGGAGTTAACATAATGTAAGTATGAAGTAGATTGTGATACATTTGTATGTACACACTGGGCCCTAGAGCAATAACTAAGGAAATAAATACAGTAAAAAATAATTAAAATATTACAGTAGAAAATGTTTACTTAGAGCAAAAAGGAAAAATAGAGGAACAAAAAAGATGAGACACACAGAAGACAAACAGTAAAATGGCAAATGCAAATCCTTGTATATCAATAATAACATTAAATATGAATTGAAGTCGATCCATTCAAAAGGCAGAGATTGCCAAACTGGATAAAAAACAAGATCCAACTATATACTACCTATAGGAACCTTATAGTTGGGAACCAAAGACACAAAAATAGGTTGAAAATAAAAGGATGGAAAAAGATACACCATGAAAATAGCAACCGTAAGAAAGCTAGAATGGCTAATATATTAGGGAAAAAAAGAACTTTAAAATGGAAATGTCATTACAGATAAGAGGGATATTTTATAACAATAAAAGGATGAATCTATCAAGTTATAACAATTATAAACTTATATGCACCTAATAACAGAGTCCCCAAAATACATAAAGTTTAGGCTGACAAGTTGAAGAGAGAAATAGAAAATACAACATTATAGTTGGAGACTTTACTACCCTATTTTCAATGAGGTATAAAATTTGGTTCCTTCTCTGCTTTTTGATGGGTTGTAACTGCTTTAGTTCTTAAGTGCTGGCTTCTCATTTTTATTTACTTGGCTGTCAGCTAAAGTTTTCCATTTTTCTTCAAGACGCACAGACGACAGGTGGTGAAGTGAGGCTCTCCTCCCTCTCTTTCTCCCTGGCAAAAGGGACCAGTTTAAATTGTCCAGCCTGACCTCAGCTTAGGAGGTACCTAGCCCTTGGCTGGCGACGGTGTAGCATGCCTGCACCACTTCCTAAGACTAAGCTAAAGGCAGGCATTACAGATTGACGATGGTCCCCTTTCCTGTTTGGCCCGGGAGGCAGCCTCAGCGTTCTTTTCAACACAGCACTCCACGCGATGATTATACTGGTCACGGAATGGAGCTTTGGGCCACTGCTCGTCTGGTGTCACCACAGCCCTCCATGCTACCACTCCTGAGCCAATGGCCAGGGCTTTGGTTTGGACTAGACGTGAGTCAGTGCCTACTCTGCCAGTGGTCACTGTACTCTTTCTAAGAAGTCACAGACCAGCTGGCTAACCAACCAATGTCACCTTCTCTCTCTCTGCCATGTGGCCTCTCACCTGGGAAGACAAGGGCAGGACTTGGGAGTGTCAGGGACATCAGCGCTCATAGAGGAAGGTCTCAGTGTATGGGGTCCACATTGCTGTGGGGCTCTGGACTGTCCTGTGTAGTGGGTCAGCAATGGCTTGGGACACACTGATCACCCCATGATCCAAGGCAGAAGTGCTACCGGAGAGCCAGCCTTGGCAAGACTGCAGGTGCCCGGAATGAAAACCAAGGGCTGGATGTGTGTGTGCGTACCTGCCCTGCTCAGCACACAGAACCCGATGCAAGGTGCCAGCCTCCTGGGGTCATCTTGAAGATGCCCTTCCCTGCATCTGCCTCAGCAGTGCACGAGTGCCTTGCCTTCTAGGCTCATTATCAGCCAAGTGTGGACATAGCATCACCCATGCCTGCAGGTACAGCCAGTGGGCACAGGTGTCCGGCTGTGTGGCCGGTTGGGGAATTAATCTTCTTGTCACCGTACCCAGCAGACGTAGGCGCTGCTTTAAATTATGAGGGAAACTCTCCCAAATTCCAAAATGCAGGGCCCATTTTACCAACAAGGTAAACAGTGACAGCCCCTGTCCCACTCCTCTGTCTCCCTGTCCCCCTGTACCAGCTGCAGCAAGGACAGGAGGAAGCAAGCGTTGCCTCTGTTCTGGGCATTCTTTCCAGGCTTCTTCTACGAAGGTGCCCGTGATCAAGAGGAAACTGCACCTCAAAATACTAGCTCTTCCCTGAGGTTCCATCCCTCTCCATACACCAGCATGAGTAGCTAACACTTCTGAACACCTGTTGTGTGTCCTGCACCATCTTATTTAATCACACACTGATCATCTTCGTTAATCCTCATGATAGCCTGTACTGGAACCCTTAACTAACAGGTGGGGACACTGAGCCTCAGAGAGGCTGAGTAACTTTCTTAAGGTCACACAGCCCACAGAAAGGGATTGGGTCCATGGGCCGTTGAAGCCCCGTGCTCTTTAGCCAAGATGCTGTTCTGTGGCTACTGTGAGCTGGGAGCATGTGTATTTCTGGATGTTGCTAAAGTAAAATGCTCCGATCCCTAAAATGATGCTTTGCTTCTTCTAGGCCACTTTATATGTAGTCAGAACTGGCTGTGATTTACAGCTTACTCCGATAAAGGTATATCGATAGCTGCACATTGCTGATGAGACACCAAGATGCCAGGGAAAGGGAGTTCGTGTGACTGGGCAGGTACACAGGGAGGAGGCGCTAACTATCCAGGGCTGGGGAGGGGGCGGGGCCTCATACTGGGTGTCTTCTCCCCCTGTGTCCATTGTAGAGATACTGGGATTGTGGGGAAGAGGCCCTCGGGGATTTCTCCAAAGAGGAACGATGGTGATAATGGAGTTCTCACCGACTGAACATCTGCACACACCAGTCAGACTCTGAACCCTGTACCTGCACATCAATCTCATTTAATCCTCACAGTAACCTGAGAGGCAGTTATTGGCTCTCCCCTATTGTACAGATGGGGAAGCTGAGGCACAGAGCTGAAGTGATGGAGCCAGAATTTAGATCCAGCTCACTCTATGCAATTCCCGAGCCTGCCCTCTTTAACTCCTGTGGTTCCATATGGACTGAGAGCCCTGTAGGGCAGGGCCTGTGTCCTCTCTGTCTTGCGTCCCCATCTCCCCAGGGCCAGCAGAGAAAGGAAGCTCAGGAGCCATTTGAATTGCACAAGGTTAAGTCAGCATCTCTGTGTGCCCGAGCGTGTCCTCAGGAGAGCGAATGAGGGGCACTCGGTCCTTCTCACTCACCCACTGGCCCTTCCTTCCATCTGTCACTCACTTCCCACCCAGCCCGACCATGAGATCCACAAATACTGGCAGACTGTTGGGGTGGATTCGATGCTTCCACCCAGGAGAGTGTCCCAGGTCTTAACTGAGGAGTCTAGGTCTGGAGTGGGCACCGGATCAATGATAAGTCAGTGTGGAAAATTCCAGCATAGGAGAAGCTTGGACTCCTGAGGAAGGTTCTGCTTTTGAGAAACTGGGGAGAGGTGGGGCTGAAGGGAAGATGGGCAGGGGCTGTGTTTTGAGGGGCTGGCAGGCACCAGACCATGAGGGGTCTTGAGGTCAGATCAAGAGACTGTCCTTGCTGTCCTGGCTGGGTGGCTCAGCTGGTTGGAGCGTTGTCCTGCACACCACCAGCAAGGTTGCGGTTTCCACCCCCCAGTCGGGCATGTATGGGAGGCAACCAGTCGATGTTTCTCTCTCACATCTCTCTCTCTCTCATCAATAAATATATCCTCAGGTGAGGATTAAAAAAAAAAAAGAGAGAGAGACTCTCCTTGCCCTGGCTGGGTAGCTCAGTTGGTTAGAGAATCATCCTGATATGCCAAGGTTATGGGTTCAATCCCTGGTCAGTGCACATGCAGAAAGCAACCAGTGAATGCATGGATGGGTGGAACAACAAATTTCTCTCTCTCTCTCTCTCATCAATAAATTAAAAGAGAGACAGAGACTGTTCTTATCTCAAGGGCAAAGAGGAGACAGGGAGGGGTGTGGTCAGAGTATTTTAGGACAGCCCTCTGGCTGCAGAATGAGGGCCAAGGTGGAGGCAGACCAGTGAGGAAGCTTTTTCCAGGGTCTCCAACCTAGTTCTGTAGCAGATCAGGGATTTGAACCCAAGCAGGATGGGGTTGAGGGTGGAGCTAGGAGAACTGGTTTCTGGTTCTGGTTCTAGCACTCCCTCACTGAGTGACCTTGGACGCATCCCCTGCCCTTTCTGAACGCTTACTGTCTGTCTGAAGAGATACTTCTACTTGAGTCATCCTCCCTCCAGGGTAGATGAACAGGGTTAAGTGGGGCGGGGGAGGGGCGGGAGCTAGGAGAGCCTGGGGGGTGTGAGTGGAGGCATTGAGATAGAGGCCTGTGCTGGGGGGTGGATCCGGGCTGCCTTTGGTCTAGGAAACCTGGGGAAAGTGCGGGACAGGGAGACTGAGGCGGACCATCATTACCAAGTCCTTGCTGAGTGCAGCATGCAGCATCTCCACAGTCACTCTGTGTAGAGGAGAGGGCGTCTGCAGCCCGAAGCCCGAGAGCACTGACAGAGGGAGGGGAACATCCTTAGACCTCCGCTCCTGTCCACTGCCTATGAGACGCTGGCTAGAGGGAGAACAGGGGCCAAGGACTCAGATCTGACTGATGGCTCCTGTCACAAAAAATTCTGAAGACATTTGTCACTTTCCTGGCAAATCTGATACCAGCAGTGCACTTCTTCTTCCACTATGGAAACCACCAGGATGTGGCTGTGAAGTCACTGGAGGGAATATGGGGCATAAGATTCAGCACCATCTTTCTCTGCTCACCATTGGCTGGTCCCAGCCTCCCACAAGGGGTGTGGAGAGGGGCTGAGGCAGGGGACGTGGTAGGGCAGGCTCACGTGCTTGGGCACTTGAATCTCCTTGCCTGCTCTTTTGGGTGACCTCTCAGCACACCTGCTGATATCTGTCCTTTGACCACTGTCAGGAGACTGTGATGAAGAGAGATCAGAGTGCTGGGGGCCAGGACATCTACCAGAGGGGGCTGGGGTCTTGAAGAACAAATCAGCAGGACAAGATGATGGGAAGGAGGAAGTTCCATGGGCAGGAGCACAGAGGGGTGAGGTCCCAACAGAGTTCAGGAGAAAGGGGGAGGTGCTCCTGGGGTAAGGCTCTGGGATGTCACTTTGATGGCTGCTGAACATTGGGATTATGGGGGTGAGGAAAAGGCTTCTTGGTGTTCAGGATTTTTCTTACAATGGGGATGCATCTCTACAAGGGGTCAACTAATGTCAGGGTTGGCTGATACCTTTTACTTGGCCATTTGTGGCATTGTGAGTGGGGCAGATTATAGTGGAAAGGATGATTGGAATGTGAAGTCATCCGCCTGTTAATCAATTCTCCATACATTCACTCATCCAACCAATCATCTACCCTCCCATGTATTTATCTAACTAGGCATCAATTGAGAATCCACTTGTCATTCATCCTTCTTCCCTCCCTCCTTCCCTCCCTCCCTACCATTCATTCATCCATCCATCCAGCCAATCAATCATCCATCCACTCATATATTCAATAAGGCATCCACCCATCTATTCATCATCCATCCAGTCATCCATCCATCCGTCCATCCATCCAGTCATCCATGCATGCATGCATACATCCATCCATTGTCTATCCAATCATCCATCCATCCACCCACTCAATCATCCATCCATTAATCTATCCATCCATATATTCAATCATCTTTCCATCCATCCGTCTGTCCATCCATCTGTCCATCCATCCACCCATCCACTCACTAATACTAACTAACTGGTTATTCCCTGCCTGCACATAGGCCTAGACACTGGGAACCTGGTTGTGAATCAGACTGAAATGAACCTCTCAAATTGTAGAAGGCAAGAAGTTCCACACAGGCGCCCCAGCACTGACTGAGAGGGAAAGCCTTCATAAAACATGAAGCTCCCTCCTCTCACTTCATGGAAAGTGGCTCTGCTTTCATCTGTTTTACATACCAGAGTTAACAGGAGAGTGCTTCAGTCCCAGATAGAAGCCTTTCAACCATTGCCTTAAAATATAACTGAGAAAATATAAGTGAGCACTCCCAGGCCCTTCCTGATTCTCTAAATGTACAATGGAAAGTGATTATTCTACTACTGAGATACATTCTGCCACTTAAATAAACCCACCCAAATTAACTCACATGTACCTCTGCATATCCAAATTTCATGCTCATCCTGTTATCATTCACTAAGCTTTTATCTCTGGTTTGATGAACAATTTATTAGCTAGGAAACTCCCTGAAACAGGGTCACCAGCCACTTTTCCCTATTTCTACAGAGGAAATGTGAACTGGCTGACATTATAGAATGAAGCCATGGCAGAATTAGACTTTCCACTTGAACCCACCCCAGACTCTCATTTTCTTGCTAGAATCATCACTAACCCTGACCTCCTCATTTTCTCTTCTCTTCCATTACCACCTAGAGTTGGCTTTTAAGCTATTTTCTACAAAGAACACAGATTTTTTACAGTACCAGCAGAGTCACCGTGCATGCTCAAAGAGTAGGAAATAGTGGAATTGTGTCGAGGAGCAGATAGTGAGGGGCTGGGTTTGCCCGCCCATCAAGCTCCCACATCTCAGCTTGCTTTATGAGCTGCAAAATCATGGCTTAGCAAAATAAGCATTTACAACATGAACTTTCCGGTCTGTTCATGAATAGTTGAAGGAAATGTTAAATTCATGAATGCTGAAAGTTATCACAAACTGGACCAGCCTAGAGCTATGTTCTTGGGCCACTGTGGCTGAGCCCTCTCCCCAAGTACTATCTTCCTTGAGTTTTGCTTTGGCTTTTACTTTCATGGGTTCTGATTCTGGAACACATTAAAAGCAATGGGATTTTGTCTCTCTCTCCAAAGAGGTTCCCTCAGCTCCAAGAATTATTAAGCATACATGAGAAACTAGCACCAGAGCAGCAGTGTATTAAAAATAATATAGCATAAGGAGAGCAGGCTTACTCTAGGAATGCAAGGATGGTTTAAGGAACAGGAAAGCTATTAATATAATGTGTCACTTTCTTAGGCAAGGTGAGAAAACTAGTAGACTCGGCAAAGACAGATACAGGAGTCTCCCTCTTTTCTGCAGTTTAGTCAACAGCATTCCAAAATATTAAATGTAAAATTCCAAAAATAAACAAGTATAAGTTTTAAATTGTATGCCACATTGGACAGTGAAATCCCGTCCTGCTTTGTTCTACCCAGGATGTGAGTCATCCCTTTGTCGAGCATCTCTGAGCTGTGGAGGCTCCCTGCTCATTAGTCACTTGGTAGCCGTCTGGTTATCAGATCGACTGCCATAGGATGGCAGTGCTTGTGTTCAAGTGTCCTTATTTTACTTAATAATGGCCCCAAAGCACAAGTGCAATAATGCCAGTAATTCAAATATGTTCAAGAATAGCCATAAGATGTTTGTATGTATAGGAAAAATATAGTATAAATAGGGCTTGGTACGGTCTGTGGTTTCAGGCATCCGGTGGCGCCCTTTGAATGTATCTCCCGCGGGGAAGGGGGAGCTGCTGTATTTCCTGGCCATGGTAAATCCTGATGATCTCAACTGACTGCCCCTATCCCACTGAACCCCGGAGCTTTAGAACAGTTTCTCAGCCTGTAATCCATGGACCGTGGATTCCTAAAAACATGATGGGGTGTTTGGGGTCAAACCCTTTATCTCCATAACCCCCAAGATTACTTTGAAGCCCTGAGTTGTCTTGGGACCCAAACCAGCCCCAGCCCCAGGCCTTTCATTCATCTCCATCAGTATCCTGAGAAGGTGAGTGGCCCTAGGGTCCTCTGGAGAGAAGGGTCGCGCTTCAGCTAACTTTCTTCTGGGGAAAGCCCAGAGCTCCTCCATCACAGCTGACCTGCACCTTGTCCTAGGCTCTAGCTAAGTAAGACACAGAGAGTCCTGGGTTCAAATCCTAGCCCTGCCTCTAGAAGGCGGCGCCCTCTAAGTAAATCACTCTTCTGAGCCTCTATTGCTTCATCTGTAAAATGGGAACAGCAATCTCTGCTATGAACTGATCAAAGCACGCTACCTAGGAGGCTGTCTGGCACACAGTAGGTACTCAGTAGACAACAGGCAAACATGCCAGTTGTAAAAGTGTCCCTTTTACATAGATCTAAATGTGAAAATCAGAACAGAAGCTTCAAGAGAAAAATACCGGAAAACATCTTCATGACCTTGGACTTCTTAAACAGAACACAGATACCGACCATAAAAACTGGTAAATCATACCAAACGTTAACTTACATAAGAAATAAAGATGTTTGGTGGGAGTTTGAGCTTTGAGGTGGCCATGGAACTGCATAGGGACTGACCTGCAAACAGAGTCAAGGCCATGGCTGGAGCAAGTGGGAGGTTTTGAAAGAAGACTTTGTAAATATTCACCATTTACAACCTGCCCCAGGATGCTGGAGAATGCTTACCATGGAGGAACTGGTTAAGGGACCCCCAGACACAAAAGGATCCTTCTTCACATCCTTACGGAATCATCCATTTTTCACGATTAGCTGTTGCACTCTAATAGGTTTGTTCTTTGCACGACACCCAAGAGAGCAGCTGCACCATCAATTACAGCAGTTCAATGTCAAACAGGATAAACGGGGTATAATACGTCTTGGGGTGATCCAGGCAAACTCATTCAGAAACCTAGGCCTCGTGTTCCACGAGGGGACCTAAAACAGCCTTTCTTCAAACTGGTGATAAGTAAAATGCCCTGCAGGATCCCTGTTTAGTTCGAAAACGTGCAAATCCAAGCAGCAGCTGATGGGAAGTGTGCGATACTCACCCAGGCTGGCTTCTGATGATGACTCACATCACCAGCGCCTCATGCCTCGGCGCCTCGATTACCTGCGTTTCAGGGCTAGCGTGACTCTAGTACTTCCAATCCTGCCAAGATTTTTGCAGTGGAAGTATAGTTCGTGGTTACGGAATCAAACTTAGAAACAGACCCTCCTTCAGTTTTTTTATCATATTTTTGCATTGGACTCCAAATCAAAGCCAGTATTGAACAAAGAGAAAAACACTCGTGCACACCTTTCTCCTCTTGCATATTTCATCAGCTTGCCACCCCCGTGGCTCTCACGCTAAGCCAAGGGGGTGTAGAGCGGGGCCTTTCATTCTTGTGCACTCAAAACATCACGCTGCAGGAGAATGTGTTAAGGCTGAGCAGAATCTGATATTGAAATGTGAGATAAACATCTGTTAAACCAACTACTGAAGTTCGGCCACTACCGCGGTCATACTACCGAGCGCAGCGTTTTTATTTAATGCTCAGTATAATTTATATTTTTAAAGAATTCAAAGAATACTCCACAGGTTTCTGAATCTACGAATTCCGTTATTAATTGCATATTGTCTGGAAGTGTGACAGTCACGTCGTTTTAAGTGATTGGCTTTTATACTCGGTAGGTACGCCCGTTGTGTTGGAATGGCACAGGGCTGACCGAACACTCTGTCCCTGATGAGGGCAGTGAGGGGGCGGAGCCACAGCACGGCCTGCCGTTCCGTTGCTCAGGGAGCGTTGGTGACATGCCGTGCACGTGTAGTGGCCACATGCGCTGCCCCAGTGCTCAGACTAGTGAGATCCTTGTCGATATTTAAAGGTGTTGGAGGTAACTTTCTAACTTGAAAAAAATAGGAGATGTTTTAAAACAAGTTTAAATTGTTTTCTGAGGAATCTTTTAAATTTCATTGCCCCTAAAACCTGAAATTTCAATAACAGACAAAAGCTCTTTAACAAGACTGCCATCCAACGTAAAAGGTGCCCACCTTGGCTGTCATGGTTATAAAATTTTATTCTTTGACGCGCAGTGGTAAAATCCTCATTCCTAAGAAGTCCAAGAGAGTAATCCATAATCTTATCTTCCGTACCATTTTCTGAAATTTTAAAGTTAAATATGCATAAAGTAAATAATTATACATAACAAGTGATAAACATTTTATACATCAGAACAAGAATATCTGTTATCCCAAAGAGACCATTATGACAATGAAAAGGCAATCCACAAAAAGGGAGGAAATTTTTGCAATAATATATCCAACAGAGGACTTGCATTCAGAATATAGCAAGAACTACACATCAATAATAATAAGAGCTAATAGAAAAATAGACAAAAGAATCAAAGAATCATTTCACAAAAAGCAGAATATCCAAGATGCTAAACTATATTTAATCACCAGAGAAATTCAAATGAAAGCCACAAGGTGATATCTTTACTATGCACCAGGATGGCTGTAATGAAAAAATCCAGACAATACCAAGTGTCGGCAGGGTGTAGAGCAACTAGAGCTCTCAGGCTTGGCTAGTGGGGTATGAATTGGAACAGCCATTCTGAAAAACTATTTAGTCCTAGCTATTAAAGCCAAACATATATACCCTATAAGCCAGAAATTCTACTCCTAGGTGGAATGCATTCTCTAACAGAAATGCATCTCTATGTTCACCAAAAGCCATGTACTAGAACTGTGCAGTCCAATACGGTAGCCACTAGCCACATGTAGCTACTTAAATTAATTAAAATAAAGTTTAAGTCTTTCAGTTGCACTAGTCACCTTTCAAGTGCTTATTAGCTACATGTGGCTAGTGGCTCTCCTATTGGAGAGTGAAGACATAGAACATTTTCGTTACCATAGAAAATTCTCTTGGACCACACTCTACTTGAACACTTACTGTTCATTCATAGCCCCAAACTGAAGACTGCTCAAATGTCCATTAAAGTGTAACAGATAAGTTATTTGTGGTATCCTCACACAATGGAGTACTATATAGTGGTGAGAATAAATGGTCCATAGTTACGTTCAGCGGTGTGGGTGGATCTCATAATTTAGCACTGAGCAAAGGAAGCAGTGAGTTTAGTGTGTGAAGCACACTGATGACTTAGGCACCTTCTGTATGTGCGTTGTACGCAGTGGTGTGTTGGTAAAGCAGCTTTCAGGAAAAAGGCTGGGTGGATGGATGGATGGGTGGGTGGGTGGATGGGAGGAAGTAAGAAAGAGAAAGAAATCCTTGATTTGTAGTGTTTGTCCATTTCCATGGTGTAAATACTCCCCTCGTGGTGGATTTCAAGCTGGCTACCAATGGTTTAACAATGGCTCAGGAAACTCATGAATATTTAACTCTTGACTCTTATGAGCTGGTATTTCTACTAAACAAACAAAAGACAGCTCTCAAGAATCCCCAGAAAAGAAATTCCTCAGTTCTCCTTTCAGCTGTTCAGACAGTCTCCTGAGACCCAGAGTGGGGAGGACTGCAGCGGGCCGGAGGGGAGGGGCGTGATGGTCTGACTGCCTGCTGCCTCCAGGTGAGGCCGAGGGGGCCCTTTCTGCTTGGGTTAGCGGTTTTAGTTTCAAAGGTAGGCTATTGCTGCTCTGCGTCTTCCCTGAGAACAGAGCAGTGGGCTCTGTGTGGAAAGAGCACTTCAGGTGCTGTCAGGCTGGGACCCTCAGAGTTTCAGCCACGAACATGCTGTGTGACCTGGTCAGTCCCCAACCTGGATCTCAGTCTCTGCATCTGTGGTGTGAGGCAGTTGGGGTAAAGTCCCGGGATGAATCCCAGAGGGTCAGCAGATGACCTCTTACATCCAACCTACAAGGTGGGGAAAATTTGTTTCCTGGAGTTGTCCCACCACGTGCCCGTGATGAGGGCTGGCACAAGGCTGGCACCTGGCCAGCCCTGCTGAGACCCTGACAGATGCCATCTCTCGGCATCAACCTGGGACTGACAGGGAGGGAGAAGGAAGAGGTGATCTACTCTCAGAACGCGCTTGGGAGGATCCTGCAGGGAAGACTGAGTGAGTTCTGTAGCTCCCATTGCAGGACTAAAGAACCAGAGGAGAAAGAGAAGAAAAAATCCCTATTGAGCACCTATGTGCTCACCAAACTCACAGTGGAAACTGGGTCTCATTATCCCATTTTATAGGTGAACGAACAGAGGCCTGGATGATTTAAATGCAGATACTCCAATGGTTTTTTGAACCCAGGGCTTCCAGCTCTTGCTGTTTTTACTGCATTAGGCTACATCCATACCCAACACCCACCCTTACCCCCACTCCTAGGGGACATGAGTATCATCCAGTGGTTGAAAGGACTGGGGTCTGGGCAGCGGAAAGTTCTGGAATGACTCTCTCGAGCAAGGCCTGGAGGTCACCTACAGACATGGAGTCCAGGTGGGGCCATGTGGGAGAAGGGATGAGCCCCTACGTGCTGATGGCTTGGGGACTCATGAGGGACGTAGTGTTTTAAATGCAGAAGGAAGCCAATTGAGGGAAATCTGGGAGGTGAGAATGTGCCCAAGTTCCCAGAGGGGCCAGTGTGGCCAGTGCCCTGGGCTTGGACCAGTGCCCTGCTTTGGAATCCTGTCTCCTCCGGCAGTGGTCCCTGGGCCCACGAGGCATGGGACTTCTCTCTGGGGGCCTTTTCTTCCTAACTGGGAAGCATGCAGGCCCTGCATGATTCTGTGGTGACATCACGAGGGACAACCAGTCTTTTCCAGTCACCCTGGGCACGGTTCCAGGTGCAGGCGGAGCTGAGTTTCAGGGCAGCAAATCTAGGGTAGCTCTTGGCGGAGAAGTGGCAATGTCCTTACACATTCTCGTTTACAGGGAAACCCTGCCTGTGTACCTGGCTTTGGGGTACTGTGGGTGACAACTCTGGGGGGGTCATGCTTTCCTTGGCAAGATTTCCAGGTAGAGAAACAACTTTTCCCTCCACCAACCCAGGGTGCAGTTTCTAGATCCTTCCCTTTCCCACACACCCTGGTTGTGGCAGAAGAGGCTGCACACTGGTCCCGGTGATGCCTTTGGTACGTTGGTTCGTGGTGGGAGGTGGCAAGACAGAGTCAAATTTGAAGGTGAAACTGTTAGGATTCTAAGATTAGTTGGATTTGGGGTGGATAAGATCAGCAAAAAGTGACAAAAGTTGGGCCTGAGCATGTGGAAGGAATGAGCTGCTGTTTATACTGAGGTCAAGAAGATGGTGGGCCAGTTTGGTGGGGGGCTGAGTCAAGATTTCCGGTTTGGACGTGTTGGATCTAAGATACCCTGTGGACATCCAAGTGGCGATAAGAGGTGGGCAGTTGGATGTGAGTCTGGAGTTCGGGAAGAAGAGTCTGGAGCTCGGGAAGAAGAGTCTGGAGCTGGAGAAGTAAGTTTGGGGATGGTCAGTGTGTGGATGCTGCTCAGCGCTGGGAGGCTGGAAGAGGTCACCCCGGAGCTCACTGCCAGGGGACAGTGAAAGGCGGAACCTTTGCCAGCGGGGAGTGCTCTGCAAAAGCGGGGGGGGGGGGGGGAGTATTGCTGCTGTTGTTATTACTACATTCAGTGCGCAAACTGAGGTGGATGCCCTCCTGCCAGGGGCTCGCATATGAAATGACTGTGCATTTAAAATTAAGAATAGCCATCGGATGCAGAGCACTCGCTGCAGTCAGACTCCGTGCTGGACCAGAGACCTCTGATAAGGGGCAGCCAGGACGTCTGTGGGACAATGATCCTGCTGCTGCAGCGCAGACCCTCCACCCAAGGGGTGGGGCTGAGGGGGTGCACCTGACTCCACCCCGGTCCTTTTGTCCAGCTGAAGTTTAGCTGGAAAGACCTACCCAGGCCCCACCATTTCCTAGATGTGTCACCTAGACTAGTTTTTTTCATGTCCTTGAGCCTCATTTTCCTCAAGTGTGGAATGGGCATGCCAACTCCACCCTTGCAGGGCTGCTTCAAGGAAGCAAGGAAGCAAGGAAGCAAGGAGGCCACGTAAAGAAACCATCATAAGGCCTTGTAAGCCCTTTACCTGTGAAATCTCACTGGATCCTCACTGCCAACCTCTGGAGGTGGATACTCTTATCAACTCCCATTTTACAGGTGAGAAAACTGAGGCTCAGAGAAATGACTAGCTGAAGTCACTTCGAGTTCCTTGCACACTTCAAAGCCAGACCTCAGCAGAGCATGGACAAGGGTTTCATTCCGCAGGCTAATATAATGTTCCCTGGGTCGTGGGTACATATGTTTAGAGTCTGAGGTTGCTTCCAGGCTCAGTAGGAAATAATGCTGCGATTGATTAGTGATGTCTGCTGTGGGCACAGAGGTGGTCAATAATGGAGTGTGTCCCATCATTTGCCTTCCTGGCCCTCGAGTCCTTCCTTCTGTTGCTAGCTAAGTCTCTGCAGAGGTAACTGCTCTGATGATAGTATTTGGTCCAAACCCCAAATTCATCTCCGAAGTCCCCACTTGTCTCCATTTTCCCTGCTCTAAAGTCTGGGAGATGCTAAGCTTCACAGGGAGAGGGTGGTCGAAAGGACCAGACTCTCAAGTTTCTCGAGCACCTCAGTGTGTGGCAGCAAGCTGGAGTCTCCTTGTGGCACGTCAGGTCTGGGCATCAAACTAAAAGGCTGGTGTGACTATTTCCATTTAATACATGAGCAAACCGAGGTTTCTAGATGTTAAATAGCTTGTTCCAGATTACCCAGCTGGAGTCAGTGCCCAGTTGCACTTGAACCCAAGCACTGTCTACCACATCACACTGACTCTAAGGCAGACCCCAGCCCACCCACACTCTGCCAGGCTGCAGTGCCTGGCAGCCTTTGGGCAGCCTGTGAGCTCCCAAGCAGAGACAAGCCCCACCTGGCTTCTCGGTGGATCCTTAGACGCTATCTCCCACTTTCCTTTCTGCTTTGCTACAGGCCTGGTCTCCCTGGTGCCCCAAAGCCCCTCCTCCCCCAGATCTCTCCCCTGAGGCCAGAGGGTGGCAGGCTGTCCCCACCTCCCAGGGAGCTCTGTGGGGCTGCCATCTGCTGTTGGTGAAGAAGAGGTTGTGAAGCATCTGTTCTTGGAGCCTGGGTCCTGGGGGAATCCTGGGCCACCCTGCCCAGCTGGGGCCAGATGGAGAAGGCTCCCACACCTCCAGCCTTCCTGAGGAACCAGGCCAGTCCTCTTCCTTCTCAATTTGTGCTTAAGGCTGGAAAATGGCTCACAGGCCTGCCATGTGCAGCTAGAAGACCCGGCTTCCCTCTCACAGCAGCTAAGTGGCCAAAGGCCCTCCAGGGTTCTCTGCCTTCCCCTTCCCTGTTCTTGCCTCATTTGCTGTGTTAGCTGGGAGGGGTGTTGAGGTCTGCTGGGGCTGTTTCTGTGAGGCGCTGAAATGGGCTAACAGGCCTGGAAGAGGAGATGGGGTAGAGGATGCTGGGGTGGGGCAGTGCCTGGGAGGGGCCCGCTCAGCCTGGTCTGATTAATGCCTGCCGGACTCCCGAGAGACCACTGGATGGAGCTGCTTGCCCAGGGTCTGAAGCCATGGAAGCCGGGCAGACCCGTGCCTGCCGCCCTGCCCCCCCCCACACACGGGGCTGACCTTCCTCTCCCCCAACACCCAACCCCCCTGAACTCCTGAGCTCTGCCTCTAATTTTTCTTGGGAAACTTTGAGGCTTGCTTTTCCTTCTAGGGACTTTTTCTTTTGCCCTTCTCAATGGGCACGGGGTAGGGCTGTGCACAGCCAAACGGGAATAAGCTCTGGCTCCGACCCTGTCTTCAGGTTTAAACGGGAAACCTTGGTATAGTCACATGTACCGAGCAAGATCATTTCTGAGCTGAGAAAGTTAGAGCGAGTCCCTGTTCAGTGTCTAGAGTCACAGAGCAGGTCTAGATCTAGAAAGGAAATGGTAGAGGAGCCCAGGCCAGGGCAGCCCCTGGGCTGCATTCCATCCCCCCATGTTCCTCTGCCCAGGTTTTCAGGATGTCCAGAACTCCTGCGTTCCGAGTCCCTTCCAGAAACTGTGTGAGGGCGTCTGCTTCGTCTTGAATCATTCACTTGTCCAGTTGTTCAATAAGCATTTATTGAGGCAGCATTTTCCAGGTTGGGTCTGAAGAGGGGGCCCGGATAGGGGCGAAGTCAGTATGCCAATCTGCGACCCAATTCAGAAACCGTAGGGTTTCCTTGGGCAGCTGGCAGGGGTGGGCATGTTGGGGTGGAATTGAGGGCCAATTCAAGATTGCTGGTCTGAAAGATGGAGTTGGTGGTGGTATCCTAAGGCCGTACAGCCAAATCAAGCAAAGCTGGCTTGAAGGGGACGACGAAGAGTTTGGTTTGGAATGGGCTGAACGTGAGGTGTGGACTGCCCGGGGGAGACAGGCAGCAGAAGGCAGAAGAGGGAACTGGAAGCTGGGACAGAGTGTGGGGTGGGAGAGAGCCGTGGAAGCGGCCAGCTCCGAGGCTGCAGCCGAGAGCAGAGGATGAGAAGGTCTGAGTGAGAAGGCCGGGGCCAGGCTGGAACCTGGAGCAGGTGCGGGTCACAGGGGACCATGAATGGTCTCAGAGCCCGGACCACCCTGTGGGCTCAGACTTGGGAGCTAAAGGAGTCATCAAGAAAGCTGAAGTGAACGGCAGGGTCAGAGATAGCTGAGAACCAGAAACTCTGGGATGAATGTAACAACACAAAATTCCATGAGGTGTTGGGGTAGGGGTGCAGAAGGCAGACCAGGGAGCTGAAAGTGGGGGACAGTGAGCACTTCTTAGAGGAATTCGGAGAAAAGGGAAGGAGCTGGATTAGACAATGTAGGAGAACTGGGCAGAAACGGAGAGAGATGATGGGAGAAGGGGTAGCCCGAAGCCCCACGGCACCTGGCCCGCCACCACCTGGGACCTTCTTTCTGCAAAGGGACCCTGTGCAGACCTCAGCCTGGAGGCAGATGGAAGCAGAGCTGCTCTAGCTGAAGCAATGGGGGTTGGGGGCCCGGGGCTGTGCCTGCCTGGGCTCCCCTCACCCTCCAGGGAACTCACAGCAGCCCTGAGCTCCCGGAGCAAATGAGCCTCAAGACCACCCTTTGTTTTCAGTGAGGACTGGCTCACCTGTGGTGGGTGGGTGGGTGGGGGGGAATTCACAGCCAAGCAGGAGCCACTCCGAACAGCCCAGCAACCAGTGAGCACACCCCGGAGTCTCCAGGAAGAGGACATGCACACGGCTGTCGGGCTGTAACGGCCTTTGTTAGTGCAGATGGGCAGGGCGCTGAATGGCCTGGCTTGACCCCAGAAGGTTCTGGAAAGCCCTCCACACTCAGCAGCCCCAGTGTTCTCCGCTCCCAGCTGCTCATAGGGGTGAGGACATGACCACCCCGGCCCTCTGTGGGGCAGGTGTCCCTGGGCTCTGCCATGTCCCTGAGGCTGTTGTCACTGTACAATAAAAGCCATAGTGACAAGAGTAACGGTAACTTACTGAGCTTGAACCATCTACTAGTAACGACCCTGGTGGCTCCTGAGCTGACCCTCCTTGTGCACCCATGGTGGCCGGTGCCCAGGGTGGGCCCCCCCCCCCAGTCCATGTGCAGTGCACCCCACTGCTACCTTACTCCCCGGGGTGTGCCCTGGGAAGGCCCCACCCAGACAGGGTGTGCCAGCTTCTCCTGCTGCTGCTGCAGCCCCTGGATGTTCAAAGATTTAATAATTAGGGTTTCGACTGTTTGGAAGAAAGACCCCAACCCCAAGATGCGTGACGTGAAACTATGGTACAGATTTGAACAGATAGTGGTGAGTGGGGGTGAGCATGGGAGAGGGGTGACAGCAGGCAGGTAAATGGGGCAGCATGGGGTCCCTGACTGCACAGACTCACAGTCCCAGCTCATCAAGGGGAAGGGACAGGGAGGTTATATGTGCCCTAACTGCAGCAAGGGTTGGCGGTTTGGGGGGCTCAGGGGACATCATGGGGGAAATCAGGTGGCTGCCATGGGGAGAGGTACAGGGGAGCTCGGGGTGGGGTGGCTGCATGAGTCTGTGAAGGGGGGGCTGGTGGAGGTTAGGGAGTAAGGTAAAGGGGACAGCAGACTTGTGCCCCAGGGGACACCAGATTGAGTCCATTGCCTGAACTTGTGGGGGACAGGGAGCCGTGGGAAGAATGTTATGGGCAAAATCATTTAATGCATCATTAGATGAAATGAATGAGGAAATGAGGCGCTTTCCAGGGGGGATGCTCCAGGAAGTGTTTCCTTAGGCCAGGGAATGTCAAGGAGTGTGTTCTGTGCGGCCCCAATCCTGTGAGACGTTCCTTGCGGTCAATTAAATTTGGGAAGACCATGGCTTTCTCCTCCCTCTGGGAGCCTCACAACACACGTGACCATATCAAAGGCTCCGAAGAGCCCTGCAGGAGCAAACCCTACATGCAAAACTGAGACGTCTCTTGCAGACCTCAGGGGTCTTAGGTGTTTCCCTCCCCTCGCCCGTCATATCACACCCACCCCTGAGCAGACCCCTCGCCTGGCCCCGCGCCACAGAAGGATGCAGAAGAGACTTACTGGGGCAGGGGCGTTTGAAAGGCATTTGATCCTTGGGGCAGGAAGGCAGGGCCAACCTGCTCACCAGTGCAGCTCCGACTTCTTGCCCTTCTCGATGGGCACGAGCCTCCACTCACCTGCAGAGACACAAACAGACAGATGATGGGGGCACCCACACAGCACCCACCGACCCTGCAGGCTGGATGCTCAGGACCCTTGGGCTGTCAACCTCAGGGAGAGGATGGTGACTTTGAGAGCAGGTGCCCACTCTGGGTGGGGGCCTGGGAAGCCCTGGGCTGCAGAGTATGGGCGTGCTGGAGCGGGGGCAGGGCAAGTTGTGCTGCGGTCATCATGGTGGGTGTGATATCTCTCCTGGGTGGACCCTTGAATAGGAATGGGAGGTGCCATGGAGTTGTCCCGTCTCATGAACCCGTGAGGTCCCACTGGCTCAGCCAACTGCCGCAGCCCGTGGCATCCCAAGCATCTTGTAACTGTTGAATTTAGAAGGACCCTTAAAAGATTGGCCCAGTGCCCTCACTTTACAGAAGGGGAAACAGAGACCTGCAGAGGATGAGGGGCTCTGGAAGGGTGTGTGTTGGTGCCTAGCTCACTCAGATCATATTATTGTTACTATTGTCCTGAGTGGAGGATGCTCTTCTCATTCTCATTTTATAAATAAGGAAGCCTGGGGGTCTGGGGAGCAAGGAAGCACCGTGTGTGGTGGAGGGCACATTTTCAGGACATAACTCATCCTTCCTGGCTGCTAAAATCCGAACTGGCTCAGTCTCTCCTGAGCCCCATGTGACATGAGGCTGTGGCACAGCCACATGTCACATGTCACAACCACATGAGGCTGTGGTTCTTACTCCTAGGGAGTGTGGTCACTTGACTTGCCGAAATCAGACTGCACCTTTGGGGGTTGCTGAGCGGGGATTGTGGATGTGGAGCCCAGCGGGCTCTTGCAGGGGAGAGCTGGCCAGTCACAGGCCAGGAGGAAAAGAGCCCATCCCCTCCAGGTCTCAGGAGGCAGTCAGTCCGCTTCTCCGATCCTGGGAATAACATCACTGTCCCAACCTTGTCTCTCTCAGGGATCCCCTTGATCATATGCTTTTCCCTTTAAATGGGTCCCATGTTTTGACAGAGCCCATTGGCCAAACTGCACTAATAACTGGTTTTCCTATTTAATAAACACTTCAAAGACCTATCTTTGGAGAGCCTGAGCTCAGAAGTCCAGTGCCCAAGTGCTGATATCAATACTGCTGCTCCCTGCAGTGTGACTTTGGGCAAAGCTGGCTTCACCTCTCTGAGCTGCAGTGCCCTCAGGGGAAGGCAGGGTGAGAACATTTTACCTGGTTCGAGGATGAGGGGTTTGTACAGGGAGCCCTGGCACAGTGCTTGGCCCCACTGCTGTCTTGTCGGAGGTGGTGAGAGGAAGGGGCCGTCACTGCCACTGACCCAGGAATCCCTCTTTCCAGGTGGCTCCTTCCAACTCAGCCTGCTGGGCCTGAACCCCAGGCTGGCCTGAAGCCCACCCCCAGACCCCACAGAAACCAACTCGAGAGTCCTACAGAGGGAAGGAGGGGAGGATATGATCCCCCAGGCCTGGTAGGGAAGCATCCCTGGTGTGGCAGGCTGCTTGGGGAACTGTGACTTCACACCAGAAAATTCACTAAGATGCTCAGGGCCTGGGATCTACACTTTCTAAAAATCCATGTGTGCACATGTGTCTGTGTTCACGTGTGTGGGTGTGCCTATGTGCACTGTGGTTGTGTGTGCTTCTGGAAGGTGATGTAAGTGGGCTGACAGGTCATTTCTTGTGCTGTGGTCTTATTTAAAGGCAAAATAGATCATCTCATTCCCTATGAAAACCCTCCTGGAACTTCAGAATATCCCAGCTTCCACCCCTACCTCCACAGCCCCAGGGCCCTGCCTACCTCTCTAGTAACTGGCATAGTGTAGGTGCTTAATAAATGCATGCTGCATGTACACTTCCCATAGGGCTGACCTGGTGGCACCTGATGCCGTGGAAGGTGCTGACTACCACCAAAACTTACAGGTCCTGCTTCTCCTAGAGCACCCCTGTAGCTCCTCTTCCTCCCCACAGGGTCCTGTGATTCTGAGAGGCAGCCTAGCCTTCGTGGGGTGTGGGAGATGGGCTTCCTAGGACAGGTGGCACTGACAACTCTTGCATCATGTATGATTTTTTTTAATGTGGTCAGTTTGGGTGTTTGGTCAACAGTGTGTAAGCTCTCAAATGGCTCAGGAGGCTGGCGAGGGGTCGGCCGGTTTGGCCATGGGTCAGGTAGATGTTTCTGTGTATGGAGACCTTCTGGGCACTCGGGCTTTCTGGGGTGGCTCACATTCACCCAACACCTGCATGTGCCAGGTAATGCCACCAACATCCAAGATACCACCATCCTTGCAACAGGTCCTTTGAGGTGGGTCACATCATCTCAGTTTTGCAGATGAGAAAACTGAGACTCAGTGACATAACCCATCCAGGACACGGAGAAAAGTTGTGCAGGGAGGGATTCTGCCACCGGCCCCTCCAGTGCCCCTCAGTTGCTGCCAGGGACACCCACAGAGATCTCACACCTCTGCTGCTCTGGCTGGCCTGCTTCCTGCACACGTGGGGTCTCTCATACTTCCAGGCGACTCCCTCTCCCTGGCACAGCATTCCTTTCCTCCCTACCTGGCGAACATAGGAAGCTGTCACCATCAGCTCCAGAAACCTCTTTAGTGATATCCTCTCTGCCTGCTGGAGATGGCACTGGTGGCATCAGACCCTCTGCTTGGGGAGCAGTGGGGGTCTTTTGTTGGGTTCATCAAGACAAAGAAGCTGGCGTTTGTGTGAGCAAGCGCCCACCCTCCTCTCCCACACGTGTCTAGGGCTGCGGTAAGGATGCAGGGATGGGGGCAGTGGATGGACAGGTTTGGCGCAGACATGCTGAGACTGGTTTGCTGGGGGGTAGTTCTGACGCAGGGACTGGAGGTGTGGGGGCTGGGAAGAGGGCTGGCTCCCAGGTCACGTCTCCACTGCCCGCCTCGCTGCAGCCTAGCGTCCCAGGCGAGGCGCGTTCCTGTCTGTGACTCATCTCCGACTGGATTGTCTGGCTGGAAACGGGAGGGCGGGCAGGCGGGGGCGGGCGACGGCGGCAACGCGCAAGGGTCTGAAGTGACTGAATGGTATGCGGCAAGTCCGCGGCACTCCCACGCCGCGCCACGTCCCCACTCCCAGAATGCCTCTGTTCTGGGGCCCGCTGCGACACTCAGACCTGGGCAGATGAGTGTGCGTAAATGAAGAGCCCCCGCGCTCCTGGTGGCGAGAGCGGGGCTGCGCCGCAAGGGGCAGCTTGACGCATGCGCGGCAGCGACCTGGGAGGCATCAGCGTCACCGCGGTGGACAGCCGACTGCGCAAAGCGGCAGGAGTGGGCGAACCTGTGGAAGATGCCGCGTGATGTCCTGATGTTTATGGTGCATGGCTCCACCGCGGTCACGTGCATTCCCTGGATCTCAAAAATCCCCATTTTATAATACAGGATCAGAAATAATGGACGGGTGGGTGAGGTTGTGAGCTCCCTGCCCCAATACTGCCATTGGGAAGATCTTAAGCAGGGTAGTGACATGGCTAGCTTTTATCCCTTTAGGAAGGTCTCGCTGGTATCAGCTGGAGGATGGCCCAGGTGGGGGAGACAGGATGCAGGGGAGCATGAGAGATGATAAGTCCACATGAAGTCAATGGTGACTGGAGAAAAGGGTGAGAAGCAGCATCCATTAGTGCAAAACGTATTTACTGAAAAACCCCTTGTGCACCAGGTTTTGAGTGATGGGGATAGAGCAGTTAACACATGGCCAGCTCGTGCCTTCACAAAGCTTTCTTGCTAGAGATGGGGACACAAATGTAATGGCCGAGCTTATTAGGTACCCGTGGGGGAAGGTACCTGAGACAGTGCATAGATGAGGGTTGAACTTTTAGCTACAACGGCTGCAGAGGGCTTTGGTGAGAGAGGGTGGTCCCTAAGCGAAGGCTGGAGGAAGGGAGCTATCTGGGTGGGTATCCGGGAGAGGAGGACCCCTGGTGGAGGGAGCAGAGAGTGCAAAGGACTTTGGGCAGGACTTGCTGAGTGGTTTTGAGGAACAGAATGAGCTAAGTAGGGGATGTTTAAGAAGCAGGCCGGATGGATCAGATGTAGAGGGTGAGGAAGAGGCAGCCCTGTGTTTGCTTGGGTGCTAGGGGATGGTGGAGAGATGGGGGCCCTTCCTGAGGGGAGAAGGTGGTGACTTCAGTTCTAGACAGCCACTGGTTCCCTGTGGTCACCACAGCGAATGCTCAGGGACTCCTGGCTGAATGAGCAAATGATGCCACCTTTCAGGGGTTCCATGAATCTGTGGGTATCCATGTGACTGCCCAGAGCCGGAAGAAAGTCAGAAAGTCCAGGACTTTGGTCAGACACGTTCATCTTGAAAGGGCTGCATTTGCCTTACCAGGCAGGGGCCGACTCTCGGGGCTGCAGGAGGGGGCTCCCCAGGTGGCAGAAAACCTTTCTCCTTTGTAGGAAGGTCTTCAGTGTGAGGCAGGGATCCATCCGGTGACTTCCCCAATGGAGAGGAACATTCCTTGGTGAGTGTGGATACGTGTCATTAACTGTTTGTCACATGATTGGAGGAGTGAATGAACACAGGAGTGGGGGTGGGTGGAGAAGAGCGAGGCAACGGCAGCAGAGAGGCAGAAAGGGGACGTCGAGGTTTGGAAACAGGTGACTTGATCCTGATACTAGAAAAGGGATCCAGGTGTGGCAGCTTCTGCAGCAAGGCAAGCCTTCTGTCTCCACGTAACACCTGGCCACATGCGTGCCCCACGAGGTTGGCCAGGATGTGCTGCAGGCTACTGGGTCTCCATGTGGCCTTAATTTACCTGGAGTAGTACTCTATGAGATTGACTGCCACTTCTGTCCCCACTGCCACCAAGGCCCAACTCCTAAGGCTTGATTTCCTGTCCAACCACATAATCCAGTCCATCTACAAACTGGAAAACAGGTCCTGACCAAGTGTGTAGAGAAGCCTGATTGAGGACTCAAAAAACTCCCAGGAGTTCTCAGAGGTGAGCATTCTTTATAGCAGTAAAACATGTGAGCCGATTCCACTATCCACCGACAGAGGACAGGCAGAGTGAATTATGGCGCACACTTATAATGGAATATGATATTGCCATGAATCCATGTTTTTAAAGAAATTTTAATAACATAGGTAAAGGCTTTCAATATAGTGTTAAGAGAGGAAAAAACCTAGGTTTTTAACAATCAGGTTATAGAACTTTAAATACAACGTGATCCTTATTTTGTAAAATTGAAAAAACAAAACAAAAACAAAACGACCCAGAGAAAATATTCAGACACAGAAAGAGATTAGACAGGAAACAGACTGAAATGTTACCAGTCACTGTACGCTCTGGGTAGTGGTGGGATTAAGGAGGTGCTTTACATTTTTATGATTTTCCAAATTTCTTACAATGAACATGTATTACTTGTCTAATCTGAAAAAAAAAATCATTAAATGAAGATTTGAAAAAGCCTTTTGTGCTAACAAAATAAAGAGTAATTAAGTGAATAAGTCAGTGATAGTTAATTCATTGAAAGTTTTAAAAGCTAATTTAATTGCCTTTGAACATGTCATTTGTTAGTGCAAAGATTTTTAAAAAATTGTCTTTGAATTTACTGACAAGCTTTATTAAAATATTAGGAAAATAGTACCCATTGTTCTTACCCTTCCTCACATTTTCCCTGGCACTCGAGCAAGTCCTATTTGCCAAATTTTTGAGGGAATGGCTTCTGCCATGAACCTTAATGTTTTATTTTAAGGCAAGCTATACATTTGGCAAAAATAATAGTAATAGACCTTATGTTTGTAAAACGCTTTATAATTTGCAAAGCATACTAAGTGCTGGGTACTATTCTAGACTCTGGGGATATCAGAGTGAGCCAGGTAGTTAAAAACCCCGGCCTGTGGGGAGTTTACAGTACATCGAGGAGTGCGGGCATCCAGCAGATGAGTAAGATATGCAGATATCGGCGTGGTATGTGCTATGGGGAAAGATGGAGAGAAGAGGGGTAGGGAAAACGGGTGGCTGCTCTTTTAAATCAGTTTGGTTTCTGATTGAACAGAAATAAACAAATGAAAGTGTCTCCTAACATTTTACAGCTGGTGGGCAATGAACACATAGACATAAAATGATGGAAACTCTCCAAGGAGGACTCTTTCCTATAACTAAGTACATGTCATCTAAGATGCAACGCGCTAATTATCAATTTTACAAACTCATAAAATCATGAGTCGTAGTGATGTTTTAAGTACTCTATACCTCGCAAAGTTAGCTAGCCCTCAGCCTTTCTCAGCCTCAGTGTTCCCACCCACGAAATGGGGACAAGTATAGTACCTAAATCAGAGGGCTCTCAACAGTTCACGGAGAAAACGCCCATACGGGGAACAGCGTGGGCTTCATAACGCAGGCCCAGCAAGGCCATCGGGAAGCTTCCATCTGACCACGCCCTGTTTCCTGTCCCCCACTTTTTGAAAGTTTGCATTGTGCCACTTTGCTTTCAGGGAAACACCTACACTAGTACCTGTTTTCTTGCTAACTACAAGGAATCCGAAGATTTGCGCTTTTACGACAAAGGACGAAAAGTGAAGATAGCGTTCAGCGTTCTGTTTGCAGCAGCCACAGCGGAGGCAGCGTGCACCCGGAGCAGCAAGAGCGGCCCTGCCAAATTCCTTCCCAGGGAGCGACACTCAGCATCTCAGCATTGAGCCACCAGAGCTTTGAACTGTGTCTGCGAGCGTCTGTGCTTTATCTCAATTAACTTGTGCACCTGTTGGCAAGACTCGTGTCCTAAGGTAACAGCTTCCGCACTTGGTGCCCTTTTGGCTTATGAAAGGTTCTGCAGGAATGTTCTCTCGGGCAGCAGGGGAAACCGGCATGTGCTTTCTTTAGTCTCACAATTGTACTGGGGGGGTGGCGATACTGTTCCTATTTTCAAGAGGAAATTGAGGCTCTGAAAGGTGTCTCTCCTGCTCAGAATCACATGGTGTAGTTCAGTTCTGGAAGCCCTCCTGGCCTCAGTTTCTCCCTTGAGGAAGCTGAGAGCAGATTTATACCTTCTGCCCCGCACCCTGTGCTCAGAGCATGCCTAGGGCAAGGGCAAAGGCTTCAGGTAACAATTCTCTGACTGTGTCTGTTTGATTCCCAGAGACCGAAGGTAAGGCTCCTATCCCCGTTGTGTTCCCCGACAGCCTGTTCCAAATACTATGTGAACCGGGAGATGCAGACCTCCTAATTAGTTTCTGATTAACTCCTTTGGGAAGAAGAGTGACGATTATGGAAGATGCAGGGATGTGACATGCGAATGGGTGAATGGGGGTGGGGCAGGGGTAGGCTGCAGAGGAAGAGGATGACAGAGGGGGTTTCTGTGTGGAAGAAGCCCTGAGGAGGCAGCCCAATCTGCTGCTCTAAAGGGGTCCCCACCAGGCATCACGTGGACAGGCCCCCCCCCCGCCCCGCCCCCCTGTTCTGGGCAAGCCGGGCCACAGGTGCCAGGACTAACATGGTTGTCCACAAGCTGGACATTTGTTTTCTTCCCAACAATGCTCCTGGTCACCTACACCCTCGATGCCACCCTGAGGATTCCAGCATCCCCACCTGCCCACCCACCTACCAGGTCCTGGGCTTCACCAGCTCTGTCCTGGGTCTGAGGCCCCAGCTGCACAGACCGGGCAGATCTCTTCCTGGGGACCTTCCAGCTCTGCCATTCTAACCTCTCAGTTGGCCCCTGGCTCCATGGATACACTATGGTAAGCACAGACTCAGGGTTGGGACCCCTCGGATCTCCTGCTGCCCCCTTGCCCTGGTGGCTAGCCTCCCTGCTGCTTTCCAGTCTGAATTGTCACCTCTGGAAGGTCCAAGCCACCTGACAGCCTAATGGCTTCCCAGGGGAAGTAACCCCCCTATGCCCCCACCCCTCGGGTGGAGGGAGATGTGCAGAATTCTGTCTCACAGAGTGAGCAATCTGTGAGGAGCCCTCCACGGGGCCACAGACATCAGCCAAGGGCAAAAGGAAGAGTCAGTCAAGTACAGTCTCTTCCAACCTGGATGGACAGGGCAGGGTAGGGAGGGGCAGCAGAGGGCTGGGGAGGAGGGAAGGTCTGAGAAAGAGCAGGCCCTCAGGAGAAAGCTTTGTGTGGCAATTAGATGTCCACAGGCCACCAGGGAATCCAGAGGCCTCCTTGGAGAGGGTTATGTCCTCACCATGTGAGAACTCTGCCTCGGCACCTACAGGTGCTGGACAGTTCCTAAAGGGACACCTGTAGCCAACCTGAGCCAAACACTGGCTCTGCCAAGCACTGTGCTAGACCCATTTAATCTTCCCAACCCACCTTCCCCATATTTTAGATGGGGAAACGAAGCTCAGAGAAGCCCACCCTCTCATTCCAAAGCCCTTAAACCTGCTCACAACAGCATCCTGCCTACTCGTCAGTGAAGGAAATTGAGGCACAGGGAGAGGAAGCCACTTGTTCCAGGAGAGCAGTCAGGGTGTTTGAGGAGAGAGCTAGGAGGGGCATCCTCAAAACAGGTGCCCATGGGGGCTGTGTGGATGGAAGCAAAGGACCAAGCTCCTGGAGCCCCAGCCTCTCACACCTGCCACTTGTGCTCTCCCCATCCCAGCCTGGGCCTGGCCACCCCCTCTGACACCTGTGTGGTACCAGAAGGGCAGCCCAGGGTCCTCCACGCGCCAGCCTCCAGCCCGAGAAACGCGATGGGGAGAGAGGAAGGGCTGCGTCAGTAGCCCTGGGGAGGGGGGTGGTGGGCACTACCCAGCTCCTGAGGGCATTGGGGGACAGGCAGCTATGTCGTTTGGCTCTGCGCAGCCAGCCAGAGCAGCCGCCACGACTCAGCCTCTGAGCCCTCTTACCGCGCGAGGAAAAGTCTGCCTCAAAGCGGGAAAAGGTGCGGCGCAGACACCCCCTCTCCCACCCTTGGTACTGAGATACACCAGCACGGCAGGCACTGACACGGGGGCAGGGCCCCGGTGACCCGCACGTCGGAGGGTCAAACTTCCTGGCTTGAGGGTGGGGGGTTGGGTTCTAGCTTCAAATTCCACAAAGCCCGGCCCCCCTCTCTTCCACCCAACCGAAAGTGCATCCTAGTTTTCCCCTTCGCGGGTAGGTTGTTAGGGGATCCCCAAAACCGACGGCATGCATGTTTGTCTGGGACTCGAGTCAGGCAAGATAAGGGAGACCTCCCCTTCCCCTCGGCCCGAGGGCGTGCTCAGGGGGCAGCCTCGGCTGGCGCAGGTTGGGTGGCCTGCCTAGGGGCAAGGGGACCGGGAGTCGGGGTCCGCGGAGATGGAATTCCAAGCGCGCTGCGGCGCCGCTTCGGATCGCGTGTCCGCCCTCCCAGCGCTGAGCGCTCCCAGGTGTGTGTGAGGGAGCCGGGGCCGCGGCAGAGCGCGGTGGGTAGGGGCCGGGATCCCCTTCTCGTGCCTCCCCAGCACCGCCCCTGGCCTCACGCCCCTTACTCGGCTTGGCTGCCTCGCTCTGCTCCGTGCGCTGCAGTGCTCGGGATCCCGCTCTGGCTCGGGATCCTGCTCTCCGGTTCCCGCTCGGATGCCTCTGCGCTTGGGCTCAGGCTTGGGCGTCGCGGGGGGCGCGCTGCTCCGCCTTGGCCAGCTCCGCGCTCAGGGGCGGGGCGGGAGAGGCGGGGCCAGACAAAGTGGACCCGCGATCCCCAGTCCAGGCAACGTTGCCTTCCCGGCTCAGCCCTGCCCTGCCGCAGCCCTGCCCAACCGCCCACACCACTGCCACCCGCTCCAGCACCCCAGGTGGTGGCGCGCCTCCCGGGACTCAGCAGCGCTGCACGGTGGCTCCGGGCCTCAGCAACGCTGCACTACCGCCCGGGTCATTCCCGAGATGGGGGGATTGGGGGAGGAGGAGGGCCCAGCTGCGCCCTTCTGTGCGCAGCCAGCCAGACACCCACCCAGCGCAGGACGCATTGGGGAGGCCGAGAGATACAGGAGGCCAGTGAGCCAGCCAGATATGTGAGGACAGACAGACAGACAGACATGTGTAGAGATTGAGATACAGATTGGAGAGAGCAGAGAAGGGCAGACACATAGACTTGTGCAGGAAAGGGTAGGCAAGTGATATGTCCACAGAAGGACAGCCAGGCAGTTTGGTCAGAGGCGAGGATGGACACTTGGGCAGGGGAGCCTTGTCACGACCACTGGGAGGGACAGACTGCTCCCAGTTGCCCAAATGTAGGTGAGTTGTGCCAAGTTGTCAGCTGGACCCGGTTGAAACCTTCCTTTCTGGAGGCACCAGCATGCCTATTCCCCCCTCCCCTCCCCCACCCTGTGCTTTCTGTAACCCATTTCCCCAAAACCCTGAGCTCAGAGCTGAGCCCCGGCAGATATATCCCTGCCCCAATGGGATGTCCGGCTCAGGGGAGGCTCCTGGCTTCCTGGCCCTGCCCTGTCTCCACCCTACTCTGGGGCCCTGGACGAGCCTAGCCCATCCTTCAGGACACCCTTTCTTTCTTCATTATACTAGATCTCCTGCAGTGTGAGGTGCCCTCTAGTTATTTGTGGAATCATTTATTTAATCCCCTCTACCTGGCTGGGAGACACCCCCCCCCCCAGCATGGGGTGGAGTGGGGTGGTGGGGGAGGGCCGGGAGACCCTGGTGGTCACGCACAGAGCTCACACTCTAAATCTGACGACAAAATTGAGGAAATACTTTGGTGATAACTCATCTATCCCCATTTTGTTGATGGCCGTTAGAAAGTAGTTCTCAAAAATAAAACGTGGATGATAGAGCTTGAGGAGGCAGAAGAACCACAGGATGGCATGGAAGAGAAGCCACAGGCCCTGCAGGAAGGGTCGGGGCAGAGCCAGCTCAGGTGGAGAAAAGAAACCTCACTCCACCGCAGGTCTGCCAGTCACCATGTCCTGGGCTTCCCTGGGTGGAGGCAGAGGGACATGCATGGTCCAGGGCCTCCATGGGTGAGGACACTTCTAAGCCTCCTTTGGTAACTGTTCATTCTGGCCTCTGCCTCCTGCACGGCCTTGGCCATTCCTCCTAGACTGTGGGAGGGGTTGGGCTCCAGGCTGGGGGCTCCGGTTCCATCTGGGGCTATCTCGTGGGCATATGTGCTATTTAAGACTTTCTCAGAGTGTTAAATAAGGGGACCTGAGAGGCTCTTTGTCCAACCCTGTTCATTTATTTTATGAATGAACAAGGAAAGGACTAGGGGAAGGAGGGGATGAGCCAGGGCCAGAGGGCTAGGATTGGAGGCTCTAGGACCCCCCGGGCCATGGCTGTGCCCACTGGGCATCCCTGCTGAAAAGATGACTTTGACCTCCCCAAGCGGACACCTGTTGATTCTTTGTTGTTGAGTAGTTTTCCCTGTAAGCTGTCCCATTAAGCAACTGTCTATACATGCAGACCCAGGGAGAAGCCCCAAGGCAGGAAATCTACCTCTGTAAGCAGGAGGCAGAGAGAGACCAAAGAAAGAAGCCAGCCACTCCAGTCTGGCAACTGACAGAGCTTATTAAGGGAAATGTCCATATGAGGTGTGTTGGACATTGCAAAAAGAAATAGATCTCCAAGCTCCTTGGAAGGCAGCAGAGAATTGTGTAGGGTAAAGGACGTACCAGTACCTGAACACTACCAGTTACCTGAAATTAGCTCATATACTTGACCAGGTCAGGGCAACAACCTGTTTCAGGAAACAGCACACTGCAGGAAGCAAGACAGGGGTGCTGATTAATGTCGGAATGGGCATCAGTTGGAATCAGCCAGTCTCTAAGGGGGATCTGCAGCATGCAACGTAAATTCCGGCCGGGCACAGCTTGTGGGACAGACAGCAATCGCCTCATAAAACAGTCTCCTTCCCAGCAAGACAGTGTGTGCATGTGTTTGGTGGGAGTGGGGGTGGGGGTGGCTCCCTTTGAGTGACGCCTTGTGGAGTAGGCTAGCCTTAAAGTGCTCATTGTCCCCTCCCACCCTCCACTTGAGCACCCCTGCTCTGGTGAACCTGGCTTTTCACACTGGAACCCAGAGCTGGTTTCCCCCTGGGGCTGCTGGGGCTGCATGTACTTTCAGGATGTTGGGTTATGACTCTTGGCCTATCTGTCCATCCACAAATATATACCAGCGTAGGACACTTGGGAGACATCAAAAGGAGAGAGAAGAACAACCGGGCATTGTTAATACTGTGGTTTCCTTCTTCCTTTTTAATTGCATAACTCTACAGGTGTCCTTAAATGGGGTGGGTGAGCTTGCTATCTCTGCTGCTCTCTCCTGTGTCATTCTTTTAAAGGCTGTCTCCCGTTGTATCAGACGGTTGTACCATGTTTTATTTAAGTCATCCTCTATTACTGGTGTTTAGCCTGTTCCCAGTTTTTCACACTTCCAGACAACACCACCCTGACCATCCGCACGGGCAGACTTGTGCATGTCGGTGATGAGTCTTTTTTTAAAAAATACTTTATTTATTTATTTTTAGAGAGGGGGAAGGGAGGGAGAAGGAGAGGGAGAGAAACATCAGTGTGTGGTTGCCTCTCATGCACCCTCTACTGGGGACCTGGCCTGCAACTGAGGCATGTGCCCTGACTGGGAATCGAACCAGTGACTCTTTGGTTCACAGGCCGGTACTCAATCCACTGAGCCACACCAGCCA